>JAPDSC010124174.1:39328-63834 GCA_026290005.1 Latrodectus geometricus | reverse complement strand
GCAAATGAGTACAAAAATTGTGAGGTAATACTTACAAATAACATTATTTAAACAACATAATATTATCTAAAATCAAATTTTGTATGACATAAATTAATATTAGCTCTAAATGATGAATTCTTATAATTTCGAAACGTATGAAACATAAAATGTTTCGCAAGATGAAATTCCTTACAACAAAATTTCTTATCTGAAGTAAAATGTGAGGATTGGCTTCAATAAAGTATAGAAAAATAGTTAAAAATATCAGAATTTTGTTAAAAATACAATTAAATGTATAATCATATAGGCTTAGAAATAAAATTTATTCAATAAGTAGAATATTTGTTTCTTTTTTAAAGCAAAATGCAAGAAAAGATTTAAAAACTTTGACATTTTTTGTATGTAGTTATATTAAGAAGATCAAGACTCTTCAGGATTTTATTTTGAAATTATTTATAAAAAAACTTTGTTACTTGAAGAATATATTTACTAAATGTGGAACATGATTCATAAATCCTTTTGATTATGTTTCACCTGTTGATTATGATTATGTCCTCATGTGATTAAATTAAAAATTCATAGAAAACCATACATTTTGTATCAAATTTGTATAATCAGTTTTGTTATAAAGATATTAATTAATTCAAAGAACATTAAAAGGGATGTGATATTATTATTAAAACTGGTATTTAAGAATTAATAATCCTTATTCAACGGTACCTTTTTTTTTTGGATATCTGAGAAGACATCATCTATAGTTTGCTATTAAAACTAATAACAATTTGATCACAATTTTTTACAGTAAGAAAGGTTAAATACTTTTATAAATGAAAAAACGTGGTAGTAACCCCGTAAAACTACATAAAATAATAATTATTTATAAAAAAATATTGTCGATACTTTAGCGATACCAACCTCTATTTCAAGTGTGAATCATTTCCTATGCACATTTCTATTTTCGCCTTGTTAAAACCTCTTCTTATTTTAAAATTCTTGCTGCAGTATTGTTATGAATTTGTTAAAGCATCCATAATCAACGAACAAAATTTCATCTTGAGGAAGTTGGCATTGAGTGATTTTATTTCAGAACATTACAATAATTTCCTTTACTTCCGTTTCTATATTACTTCCGTTTCAATACTAGAATTTTACGAAATACTGGTCATAAAACTATTTTTACTTTAATATTCAAACTGAAGCCTTTATAAATTCTCATGGTCTAGAAGTCTAAAAATTCATATTGAAGAAAACTGTTCAAAGATTTAAATTTTATTACTTTTTTTCAAAATTAGTATGAATTTAAATCTTGAATGAAGTATAGAGTGAAACTATTTGTTTCACAGCAATTAAATTTCTAAATATTTCTAATTTTTCATGCTCATAATACAAATTTAGATTTAGACATTAATTTTATAACAAAGTCTGCAAATACATTTCACATGTACCGTAATTTTGGGAAATAACAACCTGGGGTTTATTCGTTTGAATGTTTGTTAGCAAACTGGTGTTTCTACTTATATGCTGACTGTGTCCCCTTTAGGAAATTAATATCCTACTGTGGTTTGTAAAATAAATTGGTTTGTTGTGAAAAGTGAGGAATATCATGAATGATTGAAAGAGCGATTAAAGATCATATAAATAGAGAATTACAGATAAAAAATGCATTGTAACAAAATGAATATCATGACTTGGCAAATCGGAGAATTTGGATTCTAATTTTGTTTTTCTAAATCTTTTTAATTCCGATGTGAAGGAATATGATTTGAAAACTTTACATGATGAAAGCATTTTTGTTGATGGAAGTAAAATTCAGAAGTCTCTATTTTTATGCACTTTAATTTCTCGTTATTGTGGGTATTCTTTATAACACAGGATAAAATCTATGTATACCAACGTTTTTATTGAATATAAGTATATTTGTAAACATGAGTAAAATTTCAACATTTCACATGCGGAATTCATTAGTTTAGTCCATGTTTTCTTTCTCATCTCATTTTTCATACATGAAATGCACACATTATTATTTGGATTAAACATTTGTGCTAATGAAACCCTATTGACACTAATTTCAATTTATATAAGGATTTAGGCCATCATCTTTACTGTGTAATATTTAATTTTTTTAAAGCAATTTTTTGGCAAATGTGGGTTTTCAGTAATTAGTTTAAGTCGTGTTCGTATTTCTCCTGAAAATTACGATAATGTTTTCAATTTTGTTTTAGAAAGGGGTGAATATTTTTTTTTTAAAGTTTTTTTTCTGTTTTCCTGTTTTTTTTATATTTTATTTAAAAAATATTGTTCTAAAAATACCGGACACAACTTTAACAGATAAGAAATGTGCGCTATGTGTCTAAAATAAGGAAAATTAAACTTCAATATCTTATTTTTTACAACAAAAATTCCAACGCTGATAAATAGTGTATTTATTTGATATTATGGCAAATATATCACTGGATTAAATTAACGAACGTCTAAAAAATTAATTGATTTAAAGAAAATTTGTGTTCGCTAACTATCTTAAATTGAATAAACAATTTGATATTTCACGTAATTTGATTAAAACATTACACTATTATTTACGAAGCAAAGAAAATTGTAGAACCTTAACTGTAGTTTTAAATTTCATAATAATGTAACAGATTTGCTGTCTATAAAATCTATTGAAAATTCAAATCAATGGATTTGTAATGTTTCTAATATTTTTGTATGTTAATTGTTTCTTATTGTAAATATAAACACATTTGAAGCGTCAGTAAATAGTTTAAGTCTAAGTGGCTTCAATTAGTGTTTTTGTTTTTCTTAAAATATTGTTTCTTATAAAATGAAGGATTTATTTTCTTTTTACATCAGTAATTGTTGATGATTTTTTGGAATTGTTCTAAACTTTAATAGATCTAATTTAGTTCTAGTGTATTAAACTTTAATAGCTCTAGTCTTAAATTGTTTTCAATACTCGCGTTCATTGCTACTACATTAAATGCTTTGTCTCTACAAGAAAAGAAACTGATGACGTAGTTGAGTACCTAGTGACACAATGATTGCGGCTTCCAAAGTGTTTGGATCGTCGTCTTTCAGAAACAGATACCAACCAGAAGAACTTTGGACAAAGTTTTAAACTTGTAGATGCATCATTCAATATGGAAGACATTGTGGCTATGACTTATTTCACGTCTCCTCGCCGGCATAAGAAAAATACTATTGATCTGTGAAGTAGTCGATATAGATCACACAATTTTCGGTCAATAGAATAAAACATTTTTAAAGCAGCCTCCCATCTTTTAAATGAAACTTCTATAGTTAAAATTAAGAAATACATTCAGTAAAAGTATTTTTCTCCCATACAAGATAGTAATTTAAAAATATTAACCGCAATATGCACGTTTTCCAGAAATTATAAGGAACACATGTACCTATTCACTTGAATTACAAATTGTACTGGAGATTTTGTTTTATTTGAAGCCATAATGGAATATTCATTCATTTTAATTAGCCTGTGTTTAAGCTTTTTATTTTAAATTTATATATTTGATTATATTTACGGATATCTTTAAATGAATTTTTTTAAAGATATTTAAAATGAAAGTATTGTACAGTTCTGTGTTCGAATCTCTAATATAGAGGTGATATTCTTCACCTGGTTAAATAAAACTGTATATATGTAGCTAGGTTATAGCAAGTGCAATAACAGCTGTACTTTGGTTTCAATTTATGGAGGTAAAATTACTAGCCATAATCACTTTCTTATTATTATATAATGAATTTAAATATTTTTAATTTTAGTGAACTCGAAATAAAAATTATTATTGCAAAGAAAGAATGTACTTCTAGATACATTTAAATGATTGTAAATATTTGAAAATTACATTTGAAGTGTTCAAAGCTATACAATATAGCTCATTTTTTAACTTAGTTTCAACTCCTTTAGGATGAGCGTGTGTGTTGGTGAAAGAGTGGTACTACTCACCCTAGAGTGGTCATGGTGACGATGGTGTACCAGAAGGCGGAAGGGATGGAAGTGAAAGTGGTGTTCTCGACGTTCTTCTCGGCGTAGAACATGACGGTGGCGAAGATGATGATGGCCATGGCCAGGGAAAAAACCAGGAATCCGAGCTCCGAGGCGCAGCTCTTGAGCGTGTAGCCCAGGATACGGAGGCCCTGGGAATGTCGCGAGAACTTAAAGATCCGGAAGACCCGGAAGACGCGGAGGGTGACGAAGGCCCCAGAGACGTCGTCGTTGTCCTTTATGCCGAGTCCTATGTAGTAGGGCATGATGGCCACCACGTCGATCACACTCATGACGCTGCGGGTGTATTTGCAGCGGTCGGGGGCGGCGTACAGCCTGAGCAGGTACTCGGCAGTGAAGATCATGACGCAGGCCGTGTCCAGGCAAAAGAAGGCCGCCTTGTAGGTCTCGCCGCACGACATGCTATCGCCGGTCGCTTCGTTCATGCTGCAGGGGAGGGTTTCGCACACGTTCGCGAACACCGAGACAGCAATAAAGAAACCAGTCACGTAGTAGAAGACCAGTGCCGCAGTGCTTGTGTGAGGGTTCTCGAAGGCCCTCCACATGCGCTCTCGGATATTGGCGTGTGGCATATTGTCTGCCTCGTTCGCTTCCGACAACCGGTCGTCCATGAGTCGCTCCGCGTTCTCTCTTTTCCTGTCGCGGTAGTCCTCGTAGCAGCAATCTCCGATCACGTCCGGGATGATGCCGAAAAAGGCGAGCTCTTCGTCGTACGACATCAGGCACTCGTGCTTAGGGTAGTGTAACTTGCCCGTCCGGTAGTAGTTGAGGATGTGCCGGAAGATATCCGGGTCCCGGTCAAAGAAGTACTCCCGGCTGTCCTCATCATAGAAGAACTCGCGCTCGTTAGAGCCGAGTAAAGTGTCCGGGTACTTCTCGACGGTGTTGCGCCAGGTTTCGAACCGGCGACCACTCACGTTGATGATGAACTTCTCATCCTCTCGTTTTCTTTGTTCTTTGGTGACGGGCGGCGCGGGTAAGGGCTTGTTCGCGATGGGCACCCAGCCTATGGCCGCTGCCCTGGCGAAAGGCAGCCAGGCGGCCACAGACGCCATGTCTTCACGGGAACATCGCTTTCCTTAGTCTGAGAGAGCGGGCGCCCCTGTACAGTCGCCGCATTACCGGGGCGTCGCCAACGCCTTCGCCAAACCGCCGCATCGCCGACTCAAAATTCGTGCGGAGGGGGGAAAAGGATTCGGAACATCCTTTCGATAGCCGTTACGATAATGGATGTCCAGCACAAATCTTTCGACTCTCTCTAGATTTAGTTTATTTCCTGTGGTGTGAAGAGAAGGGAAATTAAAAAACAGTTATTTCCTCAACAAAATTACTCAATAGAAAAAATTTGTTTATTGCTTTAAAATCTCAATATTGATTTTTTTAAAATATAATTCTTAATTGAAGAAAACATAAAATATTTTTGAAGCCACTAAATATTACCTGGTCCTTAATAGTTGTTGAATGGAATAAAATAAATCCTAAAGTTATTTACCTAAATAATAAACAATTAATTACAAATTTCAATGTATTATAAAAATTTGTAATTACTAAGTGATTACAAATTTTTATATTACATTGAAATATCTTACTGATCAAAATTTTAAAAAACAATTTAAGGTAATGAATATATAATTTAAGGTAAAAATTTTGTTATTAAAAATAATAGCACTAAAATTCTTAAATTTATGTACAAAATCTTAAACCGAGTTATAAAAAAATTAAATAAAATGCTATAAGTATTACCTTTTTTTATAAATGAATTATTCATTTTTTTATGTTTATAAAAACATAATACTTATTTAATTGTCTCTTCAATTTACATCTTCACCATTTATTAAAAAATTGTGATTCTTTAAAGTATTTTGCGAATATTTGATTTTAAGATTGGCTTACTAACAAAGTTTATCAAAATATAGTATTTAATTGTAAAATCTATAGACTTTAAATATTACCATTGTTTTATAAATGAAACATATTAGTAAGGAAAAAATTTATATTATCTAATGTATTTAATAAAATATCCATGAACCAAAGAATACACGGTGCATGGTGTTCCCTAAAAAATAACGTCTGAATTAAAAATAAAATAGTTGATCAGTATTTTTGTTAATGGTACTTTCTATTCAAATGAAACATTTGTAATTTTTACATCTAGAAAATGCAATATTTTTTCACATATTTTATAGCTACATTATGATTTAATGGGTCTATAAATTATATGAAAAATATTGCAACAACGGAATTTTGTCAATTAAATGCATTGCAAATACATGAAACACTAAGCAATAGAAAAAAATATTTATTAACTTTGATAGATCTACTATTAAATTAACTAGTACTTACAGAATTTTCACACAGACATATTTTAATGAAATTTTTTGAAAATATAGTTTCATTTGAATTATTATTAAATGAAATATTATTTTTAATTAGTATCGAAATAAATAATAAATTTAAATTATCATTTTTATACAAAGTGTTTTTCAAAAATAATCAATTAAAACTTTTTCTGGATAATTTTGCAGAAAATTCACGCAAAAGTTTTCAACTGTCATATGAAGTACTGTGAAGGAAACTCAATTATAATGCTCATAATTTTATAATTTTTAAATAATCAATTATATTTATCTCATAATTTGCTTTAAACGAACATTGAAGATCATATTTGTAACTGTTAATATAGATGAAAATAATTGAAAAAAAATCTGGAAATCACAAAAAGTCTAAAAAAATGTAAAAGAACTGAGTACAGCTTTTTTAGGAACAAGATATCATTTATAGTGGGTACCCCTTTTCATGATATTAATATATAGTTTAAATTTTAATTGAATAATATTTTGTTAATGAGTGAATGCACCTGTTAATTAATTTTAGTCTGATTTCTTTCCATAAATATGAAATAGATATTCAAAAGAATACAATATAGAGTTTTGATAAAATATTTAATTTATTTTGATGTTTATTAATTTATAAAGTAGTAAAAATATGTGGACAAATCTCTGACATTTATAAACGTAAAAACTCGTATTTATTTTTCAATGATCTGTTTTTTCTTTTCCATTTTGAATAGTTTTTATTTTTCACATATTATCTCTGTATTTTATTAAATGCTTACAATTTCCCTTTTTCAATTTCGAAAACTTTTTTTAAAGGTGACAATTTCATAGAAAAATAAATTATTTTTGGAACTCTTGAAATTGACTTGGATTTCTTATCAATTAAGTTTATTAAGTGCAATTTAGCAAGAATTATTTTTAATAGCTTGTATATGAAGTTAATATGATAAATAAAGGTCAAAGAGCGTCATTAAAAATACTAACTATAAGGTTTAAAAATATAAGCTAAAATATGTGAGATGTGCAAGAAAAATATAAATGTGGACAAAAATAAAGTTAATTATATTGTACACATAAATCTAATACAGTGCAATTCACAAGCAGAGAAAATTTATTTATTTATAATAATAATATTAATAAACAATAAATTATTTTGCAAAGTGTATGTTAAAGTACTCTCTTAGGACTTTTTCTCAAAATTTTAACATTTGTACTTTCAGAATATTTAGAATTTTAATATTTAATTATCCTCCCTTTTTCACATTTAGATATTAAATTATCTTAAATGAATATATAAAAATAATTATCTATAGGACGACAAATAATGATTTCACGAATAAGAATTATTAATTCAAATAAATAAAAAAACTAAATCATGTATATCTGAGAGATTGTCATTAATTGTTTTAGAAACAATAAAGGAAAAAAGAGTAATATATATATATATACATACATATATATATATATATCGATGAATAGATAGATATAATAGATAAAAATTACTAAACCATTTAAATTATTTTTAAGCAATTACTTTAAAGAAATTAATTTTCTTGAAGACCATTTAAATTAAATTATAGTCTCTTGTTATAGTTCTTAAGCAGTTAAAAGGAAACCATCAATTGTGGTAAGCTTTTAAAAATGGAAATTCTGTCATGTTTTTATAATGACATTTGTCTTTCACTGTTCTGCACGTATTCGGAATACTTATCAACTTTGCTGACAGATGCAAACTCTGTAGTAATGATGACAACTTTTGAATTTCCTCATTATATCACTGGGGAATTGCGCACTGTGAGAAATTGTTTGAAGAGGGTGTGTCACTTAATAAATGTTTAATTTTAAAGCCATTATAGAAATAACTGAAGAAAAAGCATTCGCGAGCACACAAAAATTGAGGAATGATAAATTATACTTTGCCGAAAGGTCTTTGAATACTAATGTTTTCTCTGTCATAAAGCAATGTAGTATATTATTGTTTAGCTTTTAAAATTAAAAGTTTAGAAAAAACTAATACTTTTTGAAATTAACGATTTGATAAAATTGTGCTTAAGTGAAAGAAAACATAAAATATCTGGTATTTTATAATTATATTTAGAAATAAAAAATTAAAAATAATTTTATTAAAAATTAATTAAAAATAATTAAATAAAAAATAATTTTTATGATCTTTTTATAAGAAATCTGACAAAATAAAACGTATTTAAGGTATAAAACTATATTTAAAGAACTATAATTTCCATACACATTGTGAATGAAAACGAATGATTTTACTTATTTATAAAGATAAATGTGAATTTTTAGATTTCAAAAAGTTTGTTTTTGATAATTTATATGTAATTTTTATATGCTACTTTATTAATGACAAACTGACATTCAAATGACGAATACACTGAATACATTTTACACATTGAGGAGAATTTTCATGTAAACAGTGTACAGTCATGATTATAATATATGTGTCATTAATATAATACTGAACTACTAGAACTGAACATTAATACATACTGAAACAATATTCAATAAATTCATTTCAAAATTTGATAATTACAAAACTAAGTTTCTAGGACTTAGTGTTTTCACTGTTATTTATATCTAATATTATTTATATCTACTAAATCTATGCTTAATTTGTGTAAAATAATCAGTAAAATAATTATAACGTTTTCGACTGACAGTAAACTTCAGATAATTTTTTTAATCGCTTTATTTAGTTAAATGATATCCCTATACTAATAATTGAGGTTGAAACTATTTAAAAAAAGGCACGAAAAGATGTAAATGTTAAAAAAGACGCATTAATATTTCAAATAGTTTTTTAGCATTTAGCTTGAGAATTTCGCTTAGAGCTCCAATTGGCAATGATATATGTTTTCTTAATTTTTGCAAAATCTCTAATACTTGTATATGTTTTGTGTATCTCTGTCCATTTCATTTCTATCAGTGATGCTTATACCTTGTTTTGTTGTTGCATAACTTGTTTTGTTTTTAGAATATTTATAAAGTCAAAAATGTTTCTAAAAGATCTTAACATTTTTAACTGAATGGACATGAAACAAAAGTTTTCAGTTGAAGAAGATGTTGCAACATCAAATATGCGAAAATAGAATTAGCTTTGAAGTATGCTTGTTTTTTTATACTGCAGGTCTTCTATTTTGCAATAAAAATGTTTTTTAATTTTCAATATCTTAATGTCTCTTGATATTTAAGACTAATATCCTCATCAAAAGACGTATATAGTTTTTATTTTAAAACAAACAAACAAATATAATTTTTTTATGTTATTTTCTACAAGGCAACAAAAATGTTTCACAACTAAACTTTTAATACGATTACAAAATATGATTTCTAGACTTTTCCTATAAGAAAAAATAGTATGAAAAGTATAATTTTTGCCTAAGACAAAAAATTTAATTCTAAGAAATCGTGATACTATACTTTTGTTAAAAGAAATAAATAAACCATAGTAATATAACAGGTAAATGAATTTACTTTAATATTTACATGTTATGAAAGTTTCAAGTAATCCATGACCTACAAAATAATACTCTGAATAATGCACAATTGTTTTATTCAAATTAGTACATCAATCAGCAAAATGATGAGAAAAAGAATAAATAATTTTAATTCAGCTTTTCAATATAAAATACTTTATTTATTTCCATTGGTTTTTTTTTTAAAGTGTTGGTAAAACACTTTTTTGAATTGGCGTCGTCGAAATTAGCACTTACGGGTGGCACAAGATCAAACACACTTAGAAAATGCGACACAAAATATTTGAATTTTTATTTGTTTGTATATTCTCAAATGTTTACAATAAACTCTCGAATATCTGAGAGTGGATAATCTGATTTACAGTTTATGCACGATATCTATTCAAAACCATTTCACTCCCTAATAAAGAAGCGTAAATTTCAATCTCATACCGAAAGTTTTTGAATGTAAATTATGAAAAAATCTGTAATTGGTGAATGATTTTTGTTATTATTCTAATAATAAAAGTATTTCTGATAGCGATCGAGTATTTGAATTGTTCAAATGCATTATTATATGTTGATTTGTCCCTTTTGCTATATTTTGTATATGATCAAGAAAATCAGCTAAGCAAAGAAACCTACTTTAGCAAATATCAGGATCTTAAGATATTTATATATTTTCAAAATACAACAGTTTACATATATTTACAGAAATTAATGTATATCCATGGAAAAAAAAATAATAGATCTTCTCCTTCGAGAAAACAGTGGTTTCCCAGATTTTCTAATTATAGTTGGATTGCCCTATTTTGTTAAGTTTATAGAAGTGTCTTTCGAATATAGTTTGAACTTTTTGATAGATTTTAATATTTATAATCTTAAAAATTATATGCAAATAATTTTACAAATTATTTAATGTTAAAACAGTTTTATTTTGTAATTATTGATTTTAGTGTAAAGATTTTTTTAAATATGCATGCGTATATTATTCAATCTACTTTAATATATTTCCTTTCTTTTTTTAGAGAAACATTTTTCCACACGTTAATGTTACATTTTTTATTACGTTAACAGTAATAAAGAATTAAAACTTAGTGTCACAATATTTCAAAACTATTATCACGCTCTATACATTTTCTATCTCCAACATTAAAAATGCGCATTGATATTATTTAGGATTGATCATTTATTTATTGTATTTGTCGTTATTGTTTCTTATCCTATCAGGTTGGCGAATAGATTGAACTATTTCTATAAATCCAAAACAAGAAAAGGACCTCGAAACAAGTTCTCTTTATTAAACGTTAAGCAGGGATTGCCCACTGACAACGCATGCACTTAAATAAGCCGACAGTGGCAAATCTTTTCTCTCCGCATGGAGTAAACTAGTCATAAGTAACAAAACAGAGCAAAATAAACTTAAAATGATTATAAAGAAACTTGAGGTAATAAAACCGGTGGCTTTAGACGCGGACAGTAATTAACATTCCTTGTGCTCAACTACTCAGTATACAGAACCAACATGGCAGACCTCACCTGCTTGAGGATAACAATGTCTACACAACAGCAACCAATTAACATATTGGCAGCCCTTTTGAGGAACAGGCATGCCTCTCCTTTTTGAGGAAGTACTTCACCTTGCAGTGAAGAAGGGATCCAACGCGGATCTGACTAACATGTGCAGCTCCTGCAGACTGCTATATATGTTGCTCACTCTGTAACAGCAGTAGTATTGCCAGTCATCTCGGGATGGATGCTAGAGGCTTTCTCTGTTTCCCTCTAGCTGCACGTGAATACGGCCTACCTTCCCGTAAAGTCTCCCTAGAAGGCGCAATACCCCAGCTCACACATGTAATGGTGACACTCTCTGCGAGGGTTTCATCACACGTTCGGGCTTTGTGTTGTGATTATTTTTTAAATTAATGAGAAGTTAAGCATACGCAGTGAACATTTCAAGCCTTACACTCGCTTCGCGAGTAGGTAGTCCGCCTGCAGCATCCAAGCCCTAGCCTTAAGCAGGAATGTAGATGTTCAGGAGTAGAAAATGTGTTGCTGCATTTCCTGCTCAAAGGGAAGATCTTGTTGCCTTGGTTAATTCTCAAGAATTTCAGATGATCAATTTATAGTCTCAATAATTCTTCTGCTACACATGGTTATCTTTAACTTCCTCTTTGCCTGTCCCCATTCCACTTAGGAATCGGGGAAAACACCGAGATGAAGTAACAGCAGCTTTGACCTAATTCTTCAATAAAATTTTTAAATCTAAATTTGCTTTTGTTTCGATAATTAATATATTCATTTTAAAATTAAAGTTTTCTATATAAATTTGAATTTAATTTCTATTAGCTAACAGTAATGTATTTTATTTTGGCAACAAACATTTTATACAAAAATATAAAGTCATGCTAAAATACAAATTTATGCTTAATAGTACTCTGAAAAATTATTAAGATTTTCAAGAAAAACAAAAAAGTAGACATTATAATTTATATTTATCTATCATCTTAAATGTCCCAAGTTTTCCAAATTCTTACGTTCAAAATCAACATTTACAGTGAAAAATAGTTAAATGCATATTATATAATATTGTTTATGTTTATATCTTTGATTATTTAATAATGGTTACCACATTTAATTTAACATCCGACTCTATGCATTTGCTGTTCGACAAGTAAATAACACAATTTCTTATTTTTTTTTATTTCCTTTTATAAACAAAAAAGATCTATATATTATGAGTGTAAAGTTAATCCAAATTACTTCATTTTTAATTAATTTTAAAATTAGTTTTCTATATAAATTTTATAATAACACCCATTTTAACGATGTTTAGAAACAGGTGCAAAAAAGGAAATGTTAAAGAAAACAATGGGTTTATTTTTAATTATGCGTTTTGAAATTCTTACCTCATATAAACAAATTTAAAAATAAATTTCATAGATTTAATTTTTTTTAGCCAATCAGAAAAAAATGTATGTGTTTTCCTCCGTTTGCTACAGCACGTTTCTTCAATGTTGCCCCGGAAACTGTGACGTCAGGCGCAACTTGCAAATCAGATGGTTAGATTTTAACAAGCCTTCCTTTCGCTAGACGTACTCTCAAAAATTACAGCGGAATCCCATGAAAGGAGTTTGCTCAACCAAATAGAAGCGCGGAGGATTTACAGACAGGACTGACCCAATTTCGGAAAGGGAAATGCAATTTCAAGATTTAGATACTGAATAAATTTATTTGACTGATAATGGAAAAGTCTCATTTTAAATAAGAATGGAATTCAAGATACGATGGAAAGATTCCCTTTTTTATTATTTTCCTATTTTGTGCGCAGAATATCTTTACATAAAGTTGATTAATGAATTTAATGGGGAAGATAATTTTTATTCAAGACTTTCCTAGCGCTGCTTAGAAGAGATTAAATTTATAATCTCTTAGATTCCTTTTGCAAAGAGCTAATTTGCGTTTATTTTTATTTAAGAATCTAAATTATTTTGAGAATGTTTCATTTTTTCAATAAGAATGTTAAAAAGATATAAAGCTCTAATAATCAAAAAGAATAAACGGAAAGAGGAAAATGTAATTTAATTTGCGGAAATAGAGTTATTTTTTTCCATTACCTCCTTGATAAATGATTATCCAGATTTTTGAGTGGAGTATTTCTTAAAATGAAAGGAATTTATACGAGTTTTGATGATTTCTCTATACATTTTTTGCATTGGAAACTTCGCATTTCAATTTTCAAATTATTATCCATTTATGCAATACTCATTTATTTTAATGATTTTACCTCTTAGCATACATTAGATACATGTTTCGGACATCTTTAAAAATAAGAATTATTCTCAACAAATTTAATTACTATTTTTCTCGTCCCTTTAAATGTTTGTTATAATTTTTACAATGTAAAGTTTTGAGTAAATCAATATATTTAGATTCTGCTATCATATGAAACAATTTAGCAATTATGTTAATAAGGGAGATATTGATATATACTAAAACTTCTAATTACTTGTTCAAATAAATAATTCGTTACTTTATTCGAACAATAATTTTTCAAATAAATATACTTATTATATATGATAAATATTATGTATATAAATATATGTATTTAAATAGGTAAACACCCTTTGATTCGAAAATTAAGTTCAGTTTTAAGTAGTCCCTTGCAGTTTTTAAAGTCTCATGATCCTTAATTATTTTTCAAACATTAATTCTTAGACAAAGAAAGTTTTTATGTTTTAATCTTTGCCAAAACTTATTACAATTATTTAATAAAAAGTTCCGTTACATTAAATTATAATCCAAAACTTGCATTATTATATTAAAAAATGTCAAAACTGAATGATGAAGTTAATAATTGATTTTCAGATGTAGTTAGCATTAAACACTTTTATAAATTTTCACAAGGTTAGTTATATACGTACGAATCTTACGTTTTTTAAAAAGTATTAAATGAATTTTATGTAAATTATTGTATTCTGAAGAAGAGTAGTTGTATTCTGATTGATTCTGGCGGATCCATCAGTATAAATTTTGAAGGATTCTGCTGATTCCATGAGAAGAGGTAAACGAAGATATGTCTGGTATCAAACCATTCTCTTATTCATTGTGGCCTGACAAAAAAGAAATGTAGGGAATCGATAGTTATAATTGCATGATCCCTTAAAATTTAAAATTAATTGTATTGCTCTAGCTCATTAGGCCGTGATGACTTGGTTGGTTAGAACGTCGTTCCCACTATCAGAAAATAGTGGTTTCAAATTCCGGCTCAATTGATATTCTCACGTATTCATCGAAGTCGACTGGGACGCATAAATTAGGTAATGGTTGCAATGTCTTCCATGTGAAATGATAGCTGTGGGGGTAGTTGGCCAAGTCAGGGAGGCTGCTGTTTGGTCACTGCTTCTAAATTACGAAGATCCATCTATGGAACATCCACTGGGTTACCCACTATATAAGTTGCTAGTACTTCCTCTTGTAGTGTTGAAAGGTGGAAACTCTATAGCAACTTGACATTAGAAATAAAAAAATTAAAGAAATACGGGAACAATCCCTTTATATTAAGCAGTTTTGATGAAAATTTCATTTTAATACGAAAGCTAAGAAAATGTATTGAAAATTAGATTTGAAAATAATAAAATAATGACTCAAAAAGATATATATTTTGATATTTTGACAAAAACCAGATATTTGAAAGAAATTTTAGCAAATTTATACCTTTTTTGATTTACATGGCATGATTTAATTACTCAGACTTGCATTAAAGATCCAAATTCATAACATGTAATCCGGATTTTAAATTTAGTAGCGCTGCTTTTGTTTACCAGATATTCGGCCTTTCTTATTTCCTTTTGTCAATCAAAATCTCTTTGAAAAGGCGAGGAAAGGGTTAGTTTTGTGGACAAAGAAGCAGTGGCTTTGATACCTAGCCCAGCAGAAAACCGTTATAATAAGAGTATATGTTAAAAGTTTCTTCGAGTCAATGTTCCACCGAGGATATGATGTGGAAAGGAGTGTACCGACTTTAGTTGTCGATTTTCTCACTTGACCATTGCTCACAATTTCAAGACGATTTTTTCTTACTGAAATATCTAACTTGCCAGAAATAGCTGGGCTACCAGAAAAGTATTGTAATAAACTTCATCTATCAATTGTTTTCTATGAGACTTGAATTTCATTTTGTTTGTGTTCATATTTAAATCTTAGCTATTTGTTAACATTTATTTTTGAAATGACTTTTGACTGCATATGGTTTCATATATTTTCCGAAATCTTCACACCAGTTAAGTAATCGCTCAAGGGCATAGCAGTGACGCAGGTAAAAAAGCTCAAATAAGAAGCAAATTGAGTTCTGTTTCAGGATTGGAAAAATCTGCAAAAGTGAAGCATAACAAATAGTTAAAAAATTTTATATGAATTCTTAATTTGAACTTACTGGTATCAGAAGTTTCAGATTGAAAGAATGAACCTAAAAAATCACTATCTGAAAAGTAGAGAGTCTTTAAAAACCATCAATTTTATTTAACAATACTACTTAAAAATATGACAAATACCAACATGCGGGACGCAACAAAGTTTAAGATAACCACAGATGTGGAAGATTTAAGTACCAAAAAACAGATTAGTCCAAAGATAATCTCCCCTGCGAGTTGCAGTGCGCTGTTAGAAAAAAATAAGTAATGATACTGTTTAAATGGAGTCAAGCAAATATTTACATTCAACACAAACCTCTATAAAGATATCCATAATTTAAAGCAGAGCAGAAAAAAAATAAAACTTCATACTTCATTCGCCGTTCTTTAAATCCAAAAGCTGGCAAAAAATAAGTAAAGAAATCTCAATAGTGAAAAAAATTAATTGTTTTCAACTCTTTCAGGACAATTTTCCTATTGTGCAGTACAATAACGTGATTTAATGAGATCCATGTTTTGGCATATTATTGGAGGTTTGAATCAGTAAAAATATAAACATTACTGTGGAAACTATTACATGGATAAGAATATCATTTTAAAAATAAGGAATTGATTCTTTGAAACATGGGACCAGACCTGCTTGCTACAGGGTATCACTGTAAACGATGATCGGTGTATCCTGTTAGTTGTTCATCGATATAAGAAGCATCATTATTCTATTGCAGAAGCAATAACATGAGGAAAGGTATTGAATCTTAGAATTCTAAATAAATTAGATTAGTCTGATGTCTAGGCACGTAGGTCAATAACACGATGGTGCAAAAGCTATAACATGTGGTGAAGGACATTAAGCCTTACAATCCTAAAAACAAAATACAAAAGGCTGAAGTCTAGCCATGCAGATCTATAACATAATCAGGCAGAAGAAATAACACGCGATGAAGGATATTAAGTCTTACAATACTAAATAAACTGCAACAGTCTAATATATAGGCATAGAGGTCAATAAAAAAAATGAAGGACATAAAATCTTACAATCTTAAATAAATTACGACATTCTAAAATCTAGACACGTAGGTTAATAACACGATGAAAGATATTTGGTCTTAGAATTCTAAACAAGTTTCATTAGTCTGATGTCTAGTCAATTGTGTATATTCGATTGATATCCAAGACACCATGTGGACAGAAAGGGCTGAATTGCTGAACGTTATGATGGTATAAAACATAATTAAAATAAATCGCTATTTATTGAGGACTCTCCACCTGCATGAGAAAGAACACATATTGGTATTCCATATGTGGGTTCCATTTTGAAGTACAGAAAGGATGCATAAAATGATATTTATAATCATTTTTATCAACGTAGTGTTTAAAAATATTTTCTTGTGAAATTAATCTTAATCTAAAGATTATTGCCGAGTAGATTGTCAAATAATTCTCTCTTTGTCCTTCGTTTACCATTTTGGGCTTGGATATTTATAACTATTCGGAATTCATTTGAAACTGTAAGTTACGGTCTACTCTGACTTTGCGCACAAGAAACTGCTATCGGCTGAGGAACCACAACTAAGATTTATTTTTCTGTAATCATGGCTCATTCCATGGATTGAAATTGATTATAAATAAGATCCGTTTTCCCAGAATTCTATACATTCAAAGTAAAAGGGATTACTTAATTGAGACAATTTAAGTCTAGAGAACTTTTAAAAGCATTTTAATATCCATTACATTCATTATTAAAAAGTGTTGAGTAAAGTGCAAATAACTCTAAATAAATTCAAATAAAGGTTTAAAATCTTAATCCTTTTTCATGATAAAGTATCAGAATGCGGTAGTGATAATAATTTGGGAAAAAACTGTGCAAATTCAAAAAATAACTAAGCTAACTTGAAGAAAATAATTTAATTGATCTAATTAAGCCTTTTCTTTTCAAAATGTTTACAAAAATACCAATGTAAGAAAGACACATAATATAAAATTAAAATCAAACCCTTACAGACGATGAGGTGTTACAGACAATAAAATGTAAAAATGTTAACTTGTCAATAACATATTAGCTTTAATTTACATTTAGTGTTTGTATTATGCATTTTCAATTATTTTATGCATTGCTTAACATATAAAGTGGTATGCATTAATATTTTCCTAATTTGTAACCTTTTCATAAATAAATACATTGTAGCTCAATATTTTTCTTGTTTTAATTATAGTCAGTTACTTTTTCAAGTATTTTCGTTTTAATTCATTGTGAAATAGTGTTACCAAAAGGATCTTTCAAACAAAAAATTTTTGATTTGATCGTAACAATATGAAACAATTAGAGAGAAATAATTCATCTACGCACTGATTTATAAGAGTAGATTATTGAGTGTTTTCCGGATTTCTATACCTGCAACACGTTAATTTGATTCCTTATTTGTGAAAATCCAAATCTGAAAGCAAAACGCTTTGATTATTATAAAAAAAAAGCCTTGTTCAATGGATTTTATTTTTTAAATATCATAATGGGAGCTCAAATGTATAGAGTTCACCAAATGTTAATGCTTCACGTAAAATTTCCTAATTTCAGGTTTGGGCATCTTTATATGTTAGAGCATTAACTCTAAGAAAAATGTGAGAAAATATTCGTGATTTTGATTAAAATACACTACTGGCTATTTAAATTGCTACACCAAGAAGGTGTCATGCAACAGACGTGAAATTTATACGAAAGGAAGAAGGTGCTGTGATATGCAAATGATTAGCTTTTCAGCGCATTCAGTCAAAGCAGGCGCCAATAGCAACACCTACATTGTGTTTAAATGAGGAAATTGTTCAGCCGGTTCCTCATACACAAATTGCATTTGCTTGGTGAAAAGTTGTTGTGATGCCTCGTGTAAGAAGGAGAAATGCGTACCAGCACGTTTCTGACTTTGATAAAGGTCGAATTGTAGCGTACCGGGATTGCGGTTTATCTTATCGCAGTATTGCTGCTCACGTCGGTCGAGATCCAATGACTGTTAGCAGAATATGGAATCGATGGGTTCAAGACGGTAATACGGAACGCCATGCGGGATCTCAACGGCCACCTATCACTAGCAGCCGAGAAGACAGGCATATTATCCGTATGGCCGTAATGGATCGTGCAACCACGTCACGAGCCGTGAGTCAAGAAACGGGGTCGTTTTGAAGACAACAAGTGTCTGCACTAACAGTTCGACGACGTTTGCAGCAGCATGGAGTCTCAGCTCGGAGACCATGGCTGCGGCTTCCCTTGACGCTGCGTCAGAGACAAGAGTGCCTTCAATGGTGTGATCAACGAGGAACCTGGGCACATGAATGGCGAGACGTCATCTTTTCAGATGAATCGAGCTTCTGTGTACAGCATCATGATGGTCGCATCCGTGTTTGGCGGCATCGTGGTGAACGCACACTGGCAGCGAGCATTCGTCATCGTCATACTGGCCCATCATCTGGCGTGATGGTATGGGGTGCCATTGGATACACGCCTCGGTCACCTCTGGTTCGCATTGACGGTGCTTTGAACAGTGCACGTTACATTTCTGGTGTGTTACGACCAGTGGCTCTACCCTTTATTCAAGCCCTGCTAAACCCTACATTTCAGCAGGATAATGCCCGACCACATTTTGCCGGTATTGTACGGACCTTTCTTGATACGGAACATATTCGGCTGTTGCCCTGGCCAGCACATTCTCCAGATCTTTTACCAATAAAAAACGTGTGGTCAATGGTTGCCGAGCGACTGGCTTGTCACCAAACGCCAGTCACTACGGTTGATGAACAGTGGCATCGTGTTGAAGCTGCATGGTCATCTGTACCTGTACATGCAATCCAATCTCTGTTTGACTCAATGACCAGGCGTATAACTGCTGTTATTTCTGCCAGAGGTGGTTGTTCTGGGTACTGATTTCTCAGGATCTATCCAGCCAAATGTTTTGAAAATTTAATCACTTGTTCTTTCTAGTATAATATATTTGTCCAATAAATATCATTTTGTTATCTGCATTTCTTCCTGGTGTAGCAATTTTAATGACCAGTAGTGTATATCCAGAGATATCTATATTTTTTTGAAGAGTCTAAGCCTGATATGCGCATGCTGTAAAAAGACAAGGATGAAACATCTAAATATCGACCGCAGAAGAGTTATTCAGTTCTATTCTTATAAATGTGCAAAAAATGAATGGAGAATATTTGACACCATAAAGCATTATTTACAAAAACTTGAATAACATTTAAGTAAATACTTACGAAAAGATAGCACTTTGGCCAATTTTCAATGCTCAAAAACTGCTACCATAACACCTAAGTACAAGTTATAAATCTTTGCCGAAACTATTTTAATATCTGCTTCAAGACTTTCAACCGTAGGTTAAAAAATTTAAGAAAAAAAGAATCGCATCTCACAGATATTCTGTTTTCTATTCGATTAAGCAGGAAATATTCTCGAAAATAAAACGTTCTTTCTCATCCCAGGGTTTTGAATAAAAGGAGGAACTTTCCTGTTTTGACAATTTAATTTTTGTTTCTTTTCTTCGATAAAAATATATACATTCCATTTTCATGAGGCTAAAAAGAAAAGCTGCTAAAAACGGATTTTCTCCCTTGGGACAAAAATAGATGCTTTCAATGTGTTTATTTTTTTTATCATATTTTGTTTCTTTTAAAATAAATAAAACTGAATAAATTTTAAAGCATTGGTATGAATGTGGGATTTATACCAGAGCTTTCAACACATTCATAATTCATGTGAGAATGTCATTACATATTTTGAAATTTTAACAATACAAGCAGAACGTGTTCTGAGATAATTTTAATAAATTAAAAGGTTTTCCTGGAGTATCTGTCTAAGGTTAAAGGCAGCACAGTTAGAGGAGATATTATATAATAGTATAATATGGCAGTACTATGCAGAAATATTGATCTGTTGAAAACTGAGCAATGTACTGCGTAAAGTATAATGTAAAGTAAAAGGAATTAAATGATCTACGTAAGGTATAGTAAATGA
Organism: Latrodectus geometricus; assembly: GCA_026290005.1. Lineage (NCBI taxonomy): Eukaryota > Metazoa > Arthropoda > Arachnida > Araneae > Theridiidae > Latrodectus > Latrodectus geometricus. The sequence goes on along the minus strand of JAPDSC010124174.1, from coordinate 43,099 downwards.
TATATATTTTGTGTAAAGTACAATGAACAGAATGTTCTAAAGTATAATGAAAGTGTTTTCTATGTAAAGTATATTTAATGGAATGCTGTGTGTAAAGTATGATATAATGAATGAAATATTCGGTGTAAAGTATAATGAATGGAATGTTCTGTGTAAAGTACACTGTTTTATAGTAAAAGCGTTATAACGAAACAATTTCTGATATTTGGTATCTTTGCAGCTTTCACTTTATTGATAAATTTCCCTATATAAATAAATACGGGATGACAGTTATATTGATTTCATTCTGCTCTTAATTAATGATTTGTATATTGACATTATATTTCTTTACTCACAAGGTTTTTTCTATTTTTCTGCAAATAGTTCTTTTTTTACCGAAAATTTTATAGAGCTATTCATTTGTTTTGAATATAGTATCTTCCAAGTCACTTTTCTATAAGAGATTCTGATGATCTACTAATTCATAAAATTGGGTTTGCTGTTGTAAATTTTTTTTTGGTTCTTTATTCCTAGAAAAAAGACTTTTTTTTTCTCAAACCTAGTTTACATCTATAAAGCCACTGTGGCCTGGTTGGTTAGGGAGTTCGTTCTCATTATAAGTATGTATTGAGTTCGAATATCAACTCGATCGAAGATCTGTCGTGTTCGCTAATGGCGGTTGGGGCAGGCACGTTAAATATGTCTTGGTCGCAAGGCCCCCCACATGAAATGATGCCGCTGGGAGTGGTTGCCAAGCCTGAAAGTTATCTGCTTGGTCCCTGCTTACGACAACCCACTCACTTTTGGGACATTGAAAGCAAGCCCTCTGTGTGTCCCACTATATAAGTTTCCATCATATCCACCGCTTGTAGTGCTGAAAAGAAGAAATCCTACAGCAGCCGGGCACATTAGAAATAAAAAGAAGTTTTCATCTATACCTTACTGTTGTTTATAATATATGCACAATCATTACTGTAACTAGTGTTAAAGATCATAGCTTTAAATACTGTAGATACATATGTGTGTGCTTGTGTAATCTATCTACAATATATATTTAAATCATCATTATTTCTTCAATACAGTATTTATAAACCTATAGTTTTAATTATCTACTTAGCGTATACGTTTTTTAAATGTTTTACATGATCGCGTACAGCTAATTATATTTTGTAGTTTCTTTTGAAAAACTATTGTTTTTCAGTTTTTTATTTTCTCTTCTTTTGCGTTGAGGAAGGCTTGCGTCCCGAGACAAACATTTCTGTTGCACCCAGTACCAATAAATGTGCACACAATAATATTTAATAAATAACCGTAATAGATAGAAATATATATGAATAATATAAAAAGAATAATGTTGTTGTAGTTAGGTATGTTCAATGTAATATATATTTTCTATATATGTTTAATATATAATGTATTATTCGAAATAAATGTAAACTTCTATGAATATTGATTTTATTTGCGGCCTCCTAAAATTAAACCTTGAATGTTTGGACAAGTTATCCTTTCAGTTTTACATCAACGGTTTTCATTTTTTTAAAATTTTTTTAATTAGGTATTTTACTTTTATTATAATTTGGTTTTCCACCCTCTAATTTCTTTTTCATTTGTTCAAATGAGAAACAATTCATTTGTGTATCGTTTATTCTGTAGTCTTAACATGCCTTTCCTTTTGAGCCTTTTTCCCTTGATGTGGAGGGACAAGTTTTTATTTCTATTTTTTTTTTATACATTTCTTTGTGATTATTCTGGTTTTAATTTCTATTTTTACTCATACATTTGTATACCTCAGAATATTTTTCTTTAGATTCTTAATGATTTATCTTGTTATTAATGAGATGTTATTCCAATTAAAAATATCTTTTCTGGTTTGCACTTCATAATTGCTTTAAATTTTAATTCAATTTTTTTAAAGAGAACTTAGAATTTTAATTACGTAATGTACCCAATTCAGTTTTACTTTAATAAAAAGTAGCATTGTATAAAACAATATACACTCTTTTACGAGAAGAAAAAGAAGCATGAATAAGGAAGGGTTTGTTATTAATGAAATTAAATATATGTACAGTTCCTACATAGATAATGAAATTATAAAAAAAATTAAGGCCATGTGATCATTCCACTATTCACGATTGTAGCTTGAATATTTAAATCAGTAATTCATGGTACCACCCCTAAGCTCTGATGCATGGTTGCAGACACCTAAGCAGACAGTGATAAAGATTCCCTATGTCATCTTTTAATATATTTTGTAAGGCATTCCCCACTTAATGCTCTAGATCAGTGATATTTTGGAGTGCCCGAATCTAGTACTGTACCATGTCTCAGACATGTTCCGTTAGTGACAGACAGGTTAGGTGACCTGTCACCAATCGAACATGCTTAACAGGTCTTGCCAAGGAAGAATATGGAATGCACGAAGCCCTCCAAGATATATGCTAGTGTTATGGAATTCAGCATTGCCTTGTTGGAAATTGCCCCAGGATAAAATATTATAAAGAGTAGTGCATTCCGTTGCAAGATGGTATCAACAAATCTTTAACTTTTAAAGATGTTAGGAGGATAATCATAGATGACCTGCGATCGTAAGAATTAGCATTTCATAACTTTACACCAAGGGTTATAGCTGTATGCTTTTCTCAAACAAAGACTGATTAATATCACTAGCCTCTCCAGATACGAGAATAATTGTCATCTGCTTCAAGAAGGAAGCGAAATCCATCGCTGAACTCTGTGCGATGCCAGTTTGATGGTAACAATGATGATCGGCGATGATCTATTCCAGACGATATCGCAGATGCTGTGGGGTCAAAATGGACATTTTAAAGGCCACTGTGAGCGTAAACTGGCCTCAGCCAAGAGCTGTGAAATGGTGGTAGGTACCCTGGGGTGTATGGAAGAGAATGTAATACGTTAAATGGGGACAGTGATAATATTAGAGCTGTTTGGTTCTGTAGCACAATCATCACATCTTGACAAGCATTTATACACCTTGGTCGTCCAGAGTCTTCCCTTCGTGGATAAAATCCTCAACACAACTATCTGCCAACACTTTTGCACAGCTGTGTCGGTATGCTCTACCTCGAAGCATACCAACACAGCGTATCGACCCATTGATCGAATTTACTACCCAGCTTCACTCATTGCGACAATGCGACCGCGTTCGAAGTCATTCAGTTGTCTATAAGGTCACCCAGAAAGTCTAGATATTGCATCACATTCATTATTTGTGTAGAAAATCACAACAGCGAGAATAAATTTTCCACCTCTTTTTTCAGTTTTATACTTCGCGAGTTGCTCAACAAAAATGCAAGCTAAGACCGCACCTGGTTTTAAACTGGGATTAAAAATTGTATTATTTGCATGTTCGATCAAGATCTCTTTCCTCATGAAATTTCATCACAATCGAGAAAATCCTTCTAGGTATTTCTATTACTTTCTGCAAAAGAGTATGTATAAAATTTATTCCTTTCCATTTTACATCTGGTTTAATAAATTTCTCCATAGCTATGTCTGACTTACAGTATGTATGCTTTCTCAGTTTAGATTTTCCTTGGCTGAAACTTGTAATAAAGACTCGAGTATCTCTCTTTTATAGGGAGAAGTTATTTTCTTTGAAGAAAGCAATTTATATCAGATATTTTTTCTGCATTATATGAAGCTAGGAAAAAAAAACATAAGAATAAAAAATCACTTCTAATTTAAACTTAAAAATACAAGTTCTCTAGTATACTACATAAAAGTGTATATATATATATATATATATAATATATATATATATATATATATATA
>JAPDSC010124174.1:18585-39228 GCA_026290005.1 Latrodectus geometricus | reverse complement strand
ATTTAACTAAAAGCATCTTAATACAATGTTTTGAATCAAGAAGTGATGTGTCAGATATGAATATAAAAAGTAAGTCGAAAAGTCGAATGGTGGACAGAACTCCCTTTATTTTTGGAGTTATATTAGGCCTTGAAGACAGAACTGTTTCATACACCTTAAAATGTGTTTAACACTGACGACGCATTAAAAAAGGTGAAATCACTGCAAAGGGCAAAAACAATGTTTTTCAATTTTTCCTTTTTTTTTCAAAAGAATCTCATTCCAAAAATTGAAATACACTACTGGCATTAAAATTGTTACACCAAGAAGGCGACATGCTACAGACGTGAAATTTATACGAAAGGAAGAAGGTGCTGTGTTATGCAAATGATTAGCTTTTCAGCGCATTCAGACAAAGGATGCCTCGCGTAAGAAGGAGAAATGCGTACCAGCACGTTTCTGACTTTGACAAAGGTCGAATTGTAGCGTACCGGGATTGCGGTTTATCTTATCGCAGTATTGCTGCTCGCGTCGGTCGAGATCCAATGACTGTTAGCAGAATATGGAATCGATGGGTTCAGGACGGTAATACGGAACGCCATGCGGGATCTCAACGGCCACCTATCACTAGCAGCCGAGAAAACAGGCATATTATCCGCATGGTCGTAATGGATCGTGCAACCACGTCACGAGCCGTGAGTCAAGAAACGGGGTCGTTTGGAAGACAACAAGTGTCTGCACGAACAGTTCGACGATGTTTGCAGAAGCATGAACTCTCAGCTCGGAAACCATGGCTGCGGTTTCCCTTGACGCTGCGTCATAGACAAGAGCGCTTTCAATGGTGTGATCAACGAAGAACCTGGACGCACGAATGGAGAGACGTCATCTTTTCAGATGAATCCAGGTTCTGTGTACAGCATCATAATGGTCGCATCCGTGTTTGGCGGCATCGTGGTGAACGCACACTGGCAAAGTGCATTCGTCATCGTCATACTGGCCCATCACCTGGCGTGATGGTATGGGGTACCATTGGATACACGTCTCGGTCACCTCTTGTGCTTTGAACAGTGCACGTTACGTTTCTGGTGTGTTACGACCCGTGGCTCTACCCTTTATTCGAGCCCTGCGAAACCCTACGTTTCAGCTGCATGGGCATCTGTACCTGTACATGCAATCCAATCTCTGTTTGACTCAATCCCAGGCGTATAACTGCTGTTATTACTGCCAGAGGTGGTTGTTCTGGGTACTGATTTTTCAGGATCTATCCAACTAAATGTTTTGAAAATTTAATCACTTGTTATTTCTAGTATTATATATTTGTCCAATAAATATCATTTTGTTATCTGCATTTCTTCCTGGTGTAGCAATTTTAATGGTCAGTAGTGTATTTAATTATTTTCTTTATAAAAAGTTACAATATTTGGGAATGTTCAATGAGGAACTGTATGCAATAAATGCTTTTATCTTCTCTCAGTTTTATAAGTGAAAATTCGTAAGAAGAGAGCCGCATGATTATCTTCCTGGAAGGGAGAAGAATTTTGGAGTGGAAGGTTATATTAGCAAAATAATTGCTAGATGGGGAGTTATATGTAACTTCGTAGAAAGTTAAAATTGACCTTAATTATGTTGCTAATTAATTAAAAATTATATAATTAAAATTTCAACTTAAAATATGGTTTTTGTTTCATATAATCTCAGATCGATATCCAAATATTAGTTTCACTTCATTTTTCAGCCATTTTTAATTTATATTTGAACAAATATTGAGCGAACAAAAAAATGAAAGTATTATCTTTTTATAGATTGTTTCTTACCAAAAGCTCTTCTGCCCATTTTTTCTTTGTTCAGAATGTCATTAATGATCAAGTCATTGATAATAAACTCGGGGATGTTATTAATGAGCTCTGATAACCTGGGTTATGAGTTTATCTTCTATCAATTCTTCGTAGAATAAATTTACTGATGGACTTTTTATTCAGTATGTCTTATTACAAAGTCATGACTGAATAATCTGTATATTTTTTTAATCCTTCATAGGGTTTATGACAAATTTGTGCTCTTCTCTAATAAACATGTTCTAATAATAATTTTATTTCCCGCTGTTGTATATGACAAAATTTTATGTTGTTTTGGAATCAAGAACAAAATCGAAATCTATAATTAATTCTATATGGAGTAAGATTTGTGAGTGAACCTATATTTCAGACACAGCAAATCTATTTTTACTCTTTTTGAGAATATATTATATATATTGAATTCTCTAAAGCAATTTTACTTAATGGTATTAAGAACACTTCGTATACATAGCATGTAAAAATTATTGAATTTCAAAAGTTAATTTTCAATCCGTTAATATTATGCACATGATATGCATTATAATATTCTGCATATCAATATTCTTTAAAATTGAATTTCTCAAAAATATATTTCCCTGTATTCCAAACTTCTTTAAGATTATTTAAGTATTGTAAAAAGGAGTGACTCAGGCAGTACAACCTGTATAATTCATTTTCTACCTCTATATTCTTATTATCAGGTAATAAGATTAAATACTTTGTTCTTGTATAAGAACCATTCACTGCAATCCAATATTATACTTCCTATTGAAATCGAAAATATAATCTTGTCTTATAATTGCCAAAAAATCTTATTCTCTATTTTTTGGAATATAAATGCTTTGCCTCCAATCATACCGGTTCTTCCTGTCGAGATTTTAGGCAGTGTTTTTCATCAATGTCTTACCGAATGAATGTAGAATTTGCAGAAGTTGTTGTCAAGTGAAAGTGAGAGGTACAGCCATGCGCCAATGGACAGAAAAAATGGCAAAACTTCATTGACCAACATGGAAGTAACCAAATAATAATTGGTATTATTACATTTAGATAAATTTCCTGGATACGTTTGAGTAATTCATTATACAAACACAGAAAAATAGGTCAAATCCAACTGTGTTAAGAAACATATCAACCATACAGTAGTTGGATTATTCTAGATTCCAAATTGAAAATTCATTTTTTACTATAATTTCACCCCTGTTTTTAGAACAAGTTAAGCACCTTAGTAATGTAAGTACATTAATACACTACCAGAAATTACTTTTTTAATATTGCAACAAGTTGCACTTTTGTCATCAAGAGCACAGCTATAACAAATTTTAAGTTTCTTATTTTGAAATTTGTTCCGATTCCTTTAAAATGTTCCATCAAATACCCTCTTGTGAGAGTTGAGACGCTTCATTCGGATTGCTAAATGATTATTTGTATTAACTTATCATATCTTATATTTATATAATATTAAAATTTAGGGCATCCTAAAATATGCTCTCTTCTTTAAATACACAAAGGATTTTTTTAATAGTTAGTCCAATAAAATTATAAGAATCATATATAATAAAATTTCTAGCTAGAGTTTGAATATTTGTTCACATTCTTAATCATTTTCAAGTTTGTTTTAAAAAAGCATTTACTCTAAAAGTATTAATGAATCGTTAAGAAGTAAAGAACACGTGTTCTTAATTTTGCATAGATCACATCAAGAATTTAAATTTAATCGATAGTTTTTTAAACGTAATTAATTCAATGAAATCATAAAAATCTTCATAAAAAAATTTTAATCAGTCAGAATATGAAGATTTACATTTTTAACCATTTTTTTTTGTTGGTTATGGAAAAACATTTATTAAAAGTTTAATTAGCCCTTAAAAAATAAAGAACACGTGTTCTAAACTTCGCAAACACTAACTCAAAAATTTCTAAATTGGGTTATATATTCTTTCTTATCCTATTATATGAATTTATAGAAATTCGAATTCTATGCTATATTTAAGAAAAATACATTATTAATATTTTAATATGAACCTTCTCAATGGCCACTGGGTATCTTCCGTGAAATCATAAATTTTAAAACTGAATATTACCATGTATGTAGTTAGACATATGTGGTAATAAAGGAAAATTACTACTTACATTAAGTTTATAAAATGCACAAAATGTCAGTACAAAATACACTTGGTAAATTTAAATGTGTATTATTCATGTTTTTTGTCACGTTATTCCAAGAAATGACTTCCGGTTAAATTCTAGTAACTGTTAAACAGTTAGAGGTGAAAGTATCTCATCCTCTATCTACGTACATGTCTGTCGAAATGTAGTATTAGATATTTTTTGGTTTTCTCCTTTGCAATATGTAAATGGGTGATCCATGGTAGATAAAATATTTTCCCATAAGGTAACGCATACTGTGGTGGTATAAAACTTGCAGCAGATATGATGTTATCTTTTATGTAGTGAAACACATGCCCTGTTTTATCGAAAAATAATTAATCAAAAATAAGAAAATAGTGTTCACTTAAACAGGTTTCTCTCATTGAGAATTCCTAATAGTAATAAAATTACGAATGCTGTGTGGAAAAAAATGTAAAATATTAAATAAATAATACTTGCCCTTTTAATATTCAAATTATATGTAATTTAGTATGCAAATTAACATCAAAATATTTTTCCTTTCACTCCATTGTCACGAGATAGTCATTAATATGCTCAAAATTTAATTGAATAGATTAAAATGGAGTTGAAAACTTGTATTCAGATAATAAAGAATGCAGAAACTAATTTTGGCATATCTACGCCCACCTACTAATTCCAAATAAAAGCATTAATTAAAAAAATCATGCAATTAAGTCATGTTCTTAACATCCTGTGGTTATTTTTTAATTATATGATTTAATTCTTTTTTGCAATAATTTACATAAATTCAACAAATATTCAATTAATTGTTTCTCTTTATGCATTTTTTTTGAATATGTTGGTTAGAAAAAAAGAGTTATTTAATTATATTTTTTTATAAAAAATGCGATAAATGCTGACTTTTTCCATATCTAAATATATTATCCAATATGTTGACTTGAAAACAGGCTAAAAATCATATATATTTTTTCAATTTATTCTATATTTTTTAAAACAATATTTTTGTATCAAATTTATATTAGATAACACTATGAATGTTTAAGTGTCAATTGTTATTGAGTTATTAGTATTTTATTCTTTCATTTCTTTGGAAATTTTGTCTAAGTACAAACTTACTGTTCCTTAGTTGCAACATACTTTTAATAAAAGAAAAATGCTGTTCAATCTGTGAGGAAGTCAGTTTTAAGAATACAGCTGTTCGATACTAAAGAACAACAAATTATAATAATTGTTGATGCTGAAGATATTAGATTCTCGTTATTGGTTGGAGTAGATAGTTCCTCAATGCAAAATATAAAATTTTCATCTCAGAGTTTGAAATAGCGTCGAGTTCAATTCAAAGGTTCATGGGTTTGATTCTCAAACGATCTTTTTTGACTGCTTGTAGTAGTATAAAATCCACTTTGAACTATGTGTACTAAGAATATAATTTGTTTCTATGGTTAAAAAATTAACCGTAATGCAACAAGCAAACTAAAATTAAAAAGCAAACAGATGAAATAATTCCCAGAGAGATCTTGCAGTTCGAAACTTTAATTTTCTATGTGATAGATCAGATAACGTATTAAAGGATATGATGCAATCTAGCTTTTCATTTTTATCATTAAAAAAGTTTTCTTTTCCAAGTAAAGATTTAAACTCTGATAAATAGGCTTTTTTAAGGATTCAAATTAATTCCTGATGTTAATTTTCTGTTTAAAACATTCCCTTCTTTTTCAAAATCGGAACATTTGATAATCAAAAACTTTACAAAATTAATTCATTAATTTTTCTGGCACTGATTAATTAATTTTTTTACTTGAATATATTTGCTTAACATAAGAAGTTTTCAATGTAAAAAAAAATAATAAAAATAAAAGTTAAAAACCTTAATAATTAATTAATAAGAAAATAATTTTATTTTTTCTTTTACCAGTGCCTTTTCATAATTAAAAAAGAAGAAAACTTTTTACATCAATAGAAAAAAATTCATTAAGGAAAATTTATTTCTTTATGCTATTAAAAGGTTTCTTTGTTTGCAGACCTTAAAATAGGTATTCTAAATTCATCAATTATAATATCCTGCTATAGACTGGCTCCTGTATTCTTTGAAGTATATCTTATTTGGGAAAACTTTTAAAAATTCCATCTGTGTTGCGAAATTTATTTGTTATATTTAAATTTTAATACTAACGAACTTTTTTGAAGAAAGAAAATAACCAATTGAAGTGGAAGAAAAGAGTAACAATCAAAATAAATTCAACATCAAAAGACAAAATAGAAACGGATCATTCAGTTCATCTTGAAAATAAAATGCAGAAGTTATCTTTTGATTCCCACAGAGTAATTAGCAAATTAATCTCATTTCGAAATTCAACATCTTTGTTCTAATAAGAATAAATAACCTATTGAATTATTTATATTTTAGTTATATGTATACATTATTTTTTGATCAACACAGAACTATTTGACGTCGAGAGCAGATCAAGTCATAACAATTGCTTTATTAAAATATTTTTGTAAATTATTGTTTGAAATCAATAGTTATTTCTCTTCTTTTCTTTAACACGCAAACGTCACTGCTCCCAGAGTTGGATGTCAAATCGTTCTGAATATTCCTTTTCTTTTGGAATATATTTTCTTTTGGAAGTTGCTGTAAAGAATTGTAAAACAGCAAAAAAAAAAAAAAAAAAAAAAAAAAAAAAAAAAAAAAAAAAAAAAAATCTAACGAATTCAAAGACAGTTGAATTATATCATACTTTAATGGGCAAATGGATTAAAACAAAGGGCCATTGATAAATACCAAACAATAGAAAATAAATTATGTTTATTTGAAATAATTGCTTCATTTTCTTTTTTCGAAATTCTTAAAAGCTGTTATGAAATTCCAAAACATCAAATCTTAATCTGCTTCAGTTAATAAAATTTGTGACATTAAGTAACTTATCAATTGAACAGATATTAAATATTCTCCTATAATACTAATATTTGTCTTTTTTTATAAACTAATTTTATAATTATAATTTCCAAATTATTCTGAGCTAGAAAACGAGAATTAAGCCAAGGAAAGTTCATAAATATTTAATCTACATAACTTAAAAAATTTAGTTCTAATGAATCTAGTATAACTATAGAATCGATTTAACTCACGAAGTAGAATTTCTTTATAAGTTATAAGCAAAAGAGAATAAATTATTTATATAATAAATGATAAACATTTGATTTTTTTTTGTAAAATTTTAATAAATGTTTTAAAATATTAACTAAATTTAATGTAAATATATTTAATTGAAATTCATTTTAGTTTATAAACACTTTTGGTAAGTACTGCAAAATGATATATATAACAGTATTTTTTCCCTTTTGGCATTCATAAATGTAATCGATTTATCAGAAAAAAATTTATATAAATCAATATTCAAATTGGAGAAAACGTCAGAAATATGTGATGTGTTAAAATTTCAATATATGGTATAGCTATAAGTTTTTTATAGCTATTATATCGTTTTTATGTTTAACTGAATATAGAGTTTTAGAAAAAGATATTGATGAAAATGGAATTTATGTATAAAATATACTGGAGTATAAAAAAAAATATTAATTCATATATTCATACTTCTAAAATTGTTATATATAGGTATTGCAATAAAATATTTCCTGTTTTCATCTTATTAATATGATTTTGAACTAAATACAAATTAATGGCTTTTTCTAGATAGTAACTCTTATTCACGTGTCACATAGAAGGAAATCGGGAAAACTAAAAAGCACTCACTCCGAAAGACGTACATTCAGAAAGCAGAAGCACAACATCCATCTCCCGTTGTTCAACAGCTCCTGGCACTGAATCTGGGACCTTATGTTCCAAAGACTGTGATATATCAATTGTTTGTCTGCAGCTAATATAGACTAAGTTTCATTTCGAAATTTCAATGACAGCGTTTGTAGTTAATTTAGTTTATAATTTACTTAAAAAATTAGAGAATTTATTTGTAATAAAATAAATTTCATTTTTTAAACTGTGCATGCATAAGGATTAAGGATCCTCTAAAACATTTCTATTGGTATCCAGAAAAATAGGAAAAAATGATAATTTTTTAAGTATTGTACCAAAAGCAAATATTCTTTATAAATAGTGTTAAAATCAAATGAATTCCCATCTTATGAAGTAGAGTTTCCATATGCTTACATTTATTTTCTAGTCTATTCATTACAAATATATATCTAGGGGCTCTTATAATTTTCAGACTAGATCCCGCATATTTTATGTTACTATATTATAATAAATTGATATTTTCACATCTGGTTCGTTTAAAAATTCCATAATTAAAAAACTGCAGAAAACTAAAGCAAATGAATTCGTCCAGTTCATCCTCTGCAAAATGTTTTTAAAGAAATTGACAAATGCTTTGAACTTTTTAATTGTGATTGATCTTGTTATTTTTATTCAACATCATAAATTGCATAGTATTTTAAAATTTTAAAAATATTCCAACATAAAATGATTAATATTTTTTAAAATTTGTCAATATTTAGAAATTTTAAAAAGAGATATTGACAGTAGTTTATTTTATAAAAAAACCAAAAAAAAAAAAAATTCTGTTTGTTTCTTAAATTTAACTAACCAGAAAAAACAGAAAAAAATTGATAATATTGATAAATATCTGTTATTTAAAAGTAGTTATTTGGATACAATAAATTCGCATTCTCAATGTAAACCAGGTACCAAATGGAACCAACATAATCTAAGGGGATCTTTAAAACAATGTACGATGCAAAAAATGAAATTTCAGTCCTCATATTGTAAAAATAAAAGGGGATTTTCACAAGAAAATATACTTGTTCAAAATAAACTTCCATTGTTTAAAAAATGATGGTGGTTTGCTAATTCAAAGAATATTAGCACTATATGGAAATAAATATATTTTTTATACATACAAGTAATTTACGTGTTACAACAATGAATTATAATTATTCCTTTCGCTACCTCACAAATAAATGCATCAAAACCATCAACAGCCTTCTAAATTTTATAACATTCAGTTGTGTTCAGTTTCCATCTATATTTCAAAAATAAGATATTTCTTACTAATGTTAAAATCCCTAGTGCAAAGTAGTAAAGTCATAAAATAATCAAAAGTATTCTAAATAATTAATGAAAGTTGTCTTGAAAATAATTCAGAATACAATGTAATAACAATTCATAAAAAATGTTTCAAGGAAGATACCTATTAGAAATATTTCTTATCAAAGATTTGTAAATTTTTTTGGATATACCCAAACAGACAAAATATATTTGTATGTGATATATGTTTTAAAATAAATATGAAATTTACTATGATTATTAAAAAGCAAGATAAAACATAAGAATATAAAGCATTTAATTATAAAGCATGCGAATATAAAGGAGTTGGTTACTGAACTATTTAATCTAAAATTCTTAGACAAACAATATTTTTTCTGAAAATGATAGAATGCAGTGTTTGTATTTAAATAGCTTGTATAATTTGTAGATTAAATTGCAAAAATAAATATTGAGAGCTAGAGAGAAATAAAGTAAAACGTTTTGAATTTAACATTGATAGTTTTAAATGAAATGATATTATAGTATAGAAATTAGCAAAGTGGACTTCTGTTGTCGTTATAACGTAAATACTAAAAATAATCAATTAATTTCATTCAAAACACTTATAGGTGTATTTAATTTCATAAATTTTATTACTCGTAACTTATTAAGACTCGTTACTCGTTAAGACTTTTTTTAGGTATTTTTTTAAATGTATTTTTAATTTATTCTCATATCTTATATCTATTTTAGTCTATTTATTCTTATATCTTAAGTCTATTTTATAGAAACTTTATGCTAAATCAAGTAAATTTGAACAGGTCCTACACAGTTTAAAGTAGATTCTGAGTGTTTAATTTCCACACTACAGCTGGGAATCGAAACTATGAATTATTCAATTTAATATCATAATAAGGATTATTTCGCTCACAGAGAAATAAATATAACCATTTTGAAGACCAAACTTTGTATATGCTGATCAAATACTAAAAAATGCTACACTTGAAAATATTATATTTAACCATGTTTTTAGTAAAAAATCATATAAAAGTAGTTCAAACTATGTAGAGTTAAAATAAATTAAACATATTTCTTTTTATTATGTATAGTAATTCTAACTATATAAAATTTTAAATATAGAACTCATTTATTAAAGTATGATATAATTATTTTGGAAAGTTTAAATTAACCAATATTGATAAGGATGTCACGAAATGTTATTGTAGAAAAGTTTAATTCTTTCTTGCTTACTGTCTTTCGATGCATGAAGTTTCCCTTCATTAAATATTTTTAAGTTATAAACTTTAATTTCGAGTTAAGTTTGGTCTTTATTAAACTCCTTTTGCTGTAAATGATAAAAAAAGAAATGATATTACATTTTGAATATATTTTAGTTTGAATGGAAATAAGAGGAAGAAAAGAGAAAAAAATTTTTTTAATTTTTATTCTAAATAATTACATTGCAGTAAAATATCAAAATGAATTTCCGAGACTGCCCTCCCCCCAACCACATACAATACATTTCATGACATTCTCGAAAATATTTTAAGAATTTTTTAATCCCTCAGAAAGTCACTATCTCCAGAAGAAAATACATTTTTTTCCTCAATTGTTTGTTAGAATGTTTGTGAGGAATCATTTTTTCATCAAGTAAAAAGCTATCTTAAAATTCTTGGAAAAACTTTTCTTTCAGTTTTGGTTAACAATACAAATGTGTTTAGTAGCTATTAAATTTATACGCTCATTTTTTATTCTTTTTTCGTTTTTTGTAGTCTGAACTTCCTGGTTCTATCCCAGGCATTGTTGAGCATCTAGAGAAGAATAAAGCACTTTTGCTTTCTTCATAAAATATGTGTCTCGAGATTTTCAAGGTTTTCTCCTTTGAGACATCAACAATGAGCTCCCTCTATATAAAAATTACTCACCAGAAGATAGTAATATAATAAGGATAGTATTAAAATTTGTATTACTCGAGCATTATTCTGCCCACTAAGCGCTGCCAAAATTCAAATAAAAACTTCTGAGATGCCTGATTACATAAATGCAATACTTTCGAATCACTAAAATTGATTAACTAGTGAGAAAATCTCCTACCTAGGTAACAACATCGTCATTTGACATTGATTTAAATTTATGAGAGTGTGTAAAGCTGCTGAAGTGATTCTGTTGATTAAATAATCTTTGCCTTTTTTTTAAGTATTAATTCTATATAGGAAATTAAATAACATGACCGAAATTAATAATAAAATTTAATGATTGGGTGAGACGTCGTATAATAGCACAGTCCAATGATTTTCAACCATTGTGGGAAGGCTCTTTTGTGTGCCGCCTAATTCTTAGTCTCCTGCCAAATTTTAGAAACGTATATAAAAATTATAATGCTTTTTTATTACGAGTAAAATTTGTTGAAATCTAAAAAAGGTATACTGTAAAAGAAAACTTGTTTTTACGCCTTAGTATCATATTTTTTACAATTAAAAACTGTTTCTATATTCGAAAACTGTGACCATTCATAAAGTGAAATATTTGCCCTACGTGAAGACATTTCAAGTGTTCCCAATATCAACAATTACAATTTTCAACATCTTATTTGTGTCAATTCGGATTTTTATTACTAATCAACATAAAAATGAAAACAAATTCAATACTGTTAAATGTAAAATACGATATGAGAGTAGCATTGCCATTTTTACGACCTAATAGAAACGGAATTATCAAACAACCATCAAGCTCAAATTTCTCATTAAAAGTATCTTTATCATTACATTTTAATTTATCCCTTAATAAACGTTCCGTTATTTTTTAATACATATTCAAAACTACATAGCTGTTGCGTAAATTAAGGGAATGTTGAGACTGAAACGTATCACATTCACCTATTGAGTTTTCAAATTAGTAAATAATGGAACCGCCCAAGGCGGCAATAAATGCTTAAATTTACCGAGGCAAGAAGTGGTGGAAATTCCTAACTCCATCCTGTGATACATTCTTCCAGACATTCATCAGTTGATGAATGGTATGGTGACCTTGCAGGCCAAGGAAGAATATCAACAGCATACAGATATGCAAGTGGCATGGGACCTGGCATTATCTCATTAGAAACTGACCCCAGGATGGCATGCTACCCAGAGTAATTTAACCGGCCACAGAATGGTATCAACGTATCGTTGAGCTGTTAAAGATGTACCGAGGATTAATAAAGATGAATGCTGTCATAAGAAATAGCGCCCCTCATCATCACACCAAGGTTTGAATGCTGTATGTCTTTGTAAGACAAAGGCTGATTGGGACCGCTAGCTCCGTCTTCTCCAGACAAGTACACGGTGGTCATCTGCTTCAAGTGTGAAGCGAGATTAATCACTGAACACTATACGATACCAATCTGAAGGCAATCATGATGAACGGCTTCGACATAACTCCAGACGACTCCACCGATGTTGTGGGGTCAAATGCAAACGTCTTAAAATTCTCTATGAGTGTAACCCCGTCTCAGAGAAGAACCGTGAGATGATAGATGGTACCACGGGCAGTATAGATGAGGCTGTAGTCCGTTGAATAATCAACAATAATACCGTTAGGACAGTTCAGTCCTTGTGAATTATCCTCCAATCTTGCCTCGTATTTATGCTTCTTTGCCTTCTAGAGACTTTATTTCGTTGGCAATTTCCTTGAGACAACTATTGCTACCAATATCTTTACACAATAGTATCTTTGCGCTGCTAATGGTGGTCTGTCGGTTGGTATGACCTTCCAGCTTCACACAAAACTACAATGCGACCAAGTTCGAAATTTTTTAACTGTTTGTAAGGTCATTAATATCATCCTCATGGTGTCTTTAGTTGCTTCTTTATGCAATTACAACGGCAGCAGCAAAAAAAAGATGAACTTTTAGACTGCGCACTAGAAAGGTGCACAAAGATTACGCGCGCGATTTTAGTTCATTTACATAGAAATTTTACTCATTCTTATGTTCAATCAAGATGTTTTAGCATACCAAATTTCATTACGATCTCAGAAGTCGTTCTTTGTGTTTCGACATTTTGCAAAAGAATGTAGATTATGAAGATATAAAAATTAATTTTAAAAATTGAAAAATATAAATGAAAATTCCACTCAAAATTAAATATACTTAAAATAAAGAGAAAGAATTTGTTATAAGCATAAAGTTGAATTATTGATTTAAAGAAAAATAATTTAAAATCATGACTACGATTAACACTATTGAAATTGTATCTCTGCTTATTATTTCTCTGAGAACAATGGAATCAAATTTCTAAAAAATTAAAAGAACAAAGAAAAAGCACACCGTACCGTTCCACTCCATTTGTTTTTTTGCAGGCGTTGGTTTCTCTGGTAACAGTGTTCATCTTCTTTTTTACCCTTTTTACCCGAAGCCTACTGAAGCGTCATGCGATCTCTTAGCGATTCATCAGTATTCACCTCAGTAAGCCGAAAAGCACGTTTTGGAGCGCATTAAAAATTCAGGATTTTCTCTGTCCAAAAATAGAGTTCCTGAAAGAGCAGTTTGAAGGCAAAAGAGCCCCTGCTCACTGGGGGAAGGGAGGTAAATAATAAGATAGAACGGTGGTCCTTACGGGATTTAATGTTAGATGAGGAACGGGGGTTGAGGGAACGATGCTTTTGCGGTGTGAACGTGATCCTGTATCTTTTCTCCTTTTTTATTTCCCGGAGAAAAACGGGATATGGCCTGTTTAATGAATGCTTCAGTGAGTGCCGCGGATGCCTAGGGGGGGGGAAGGAATGGAAAATTTTGTGCCATTTGCTTTTGTGTTGCTCTTTTCCTCTTCAGTGCAGCTTGAGTAGTTTTGTTAAACTTGGTGTTTCTTAAACGGGGAGCGAGCTTGAGTGATGAGTTACTTTGTGGGAGTGTCAGTTATGGACGTGTTGAAGTGCGTTATCAAAACTCGACGAGCACGAATTGGGACTAAATGATACTTCAGGGACATTCTAGTTAGTTTGAAAAGACGTAATTACGATTGACAAATTGTCAATTAGTTCTAATTACACAAACAAAATTTATATATATATGTATGTAATTACACAATGCAAAATTCAAAACCATATAAATAAGAAATTTAACATTTAATAATAGTAGAAAGCATTTCATATGTATAAATGAAGTTATACAAACAGAAATCATTGACATAGTAATAGACATAAGAATTATATAATTTATTTTAAACACATCTTTATATACATCTTTTATTTACCATCAATATCTCAGTAAAAAAGCAACATTGAAAGATAACCTTGATCTGCCAGTATAAGTAGAAATCTCACAGCTGTCAATTTACCTTTGATGAGCACCAAGATACAACTTCAATGCCAGCAGAATATGCTCTTGCTGAATTTTGTACACAAATATGTTTAATTCCTTTATTATATTGCTCAAAAACAAGGCTAGTATATTATTTAATTTGATTTGCAAATAGCTTTGGTTGTAAAATTGCCTGAAACTAAGTTTTAAATATACTTATTTATCATTAGGTGCTTACAAATTATAGTCTTTATAAAATAATATAATTATATTTTTTAATTAAGTAAGTAACTATACTATCATAAAGGTTTAATGAAACACTGAATTCCTGTGTT
The DNA here is from genome assembly GCA_026290005.1 of Latrodectus geometricus. Lineage (NCBI taxonomy): Eukaryota > Metazoa > Arthropoda > Arachnida > Araneae > Theridiidae > Latrodectus > Latrodectus geometricus. Next base: position 24,627 of record JAPDSC010124174.1, on the reverse strand, counting down.
AGTATATGCAAATTTATAATTCTATTCTTTCAAAGATCTGCACCAAAAAAGTGGTATCTGGACTGAAATTACATTAACGTGTAAGAGACTGAGAACGTTTGGTTGGTTAGGGCTTAGTTTTCATTAACGTAAGATAGTAAATTTGAATCCTAACTTAGCTAAATATACATTGTATTCAGTAAATGTGAATGGGGTTGCTTAAATAAGTCGTGGTTACATGTTCGTCCAAGAGAAATGATACTTTTGAAGGTTACAGGTCAAGTATTGGTTCTTCTGCTTGAATTTTTTCTAAATTACGAAGATATCCACACAGCAAACTCCACGTTACTAGTAGAGCCCGATTCTGAGGTATGTATAGGGAGGCATTCCACTGCAGTCATCAAAGTGAAATAGATGATAAAGACACACTTCCAAGACAAAATAAGAATAAACAGTCTAATTGAGTTCAAATGGATATTTCATCAATCGATTCCACACAATATAAACGCTTGTTTTATCATTTTGTTATTGAAATGAAGAGCAGTTTAGGGAATACCTCCTTAAGTTATAACAGTCAGAAACATCGTTTCACCTCTTGTGAAATACACCTTATCAGTAATTTTTTAGCCCATCCTACACTTTCTTGCTAATATAGCAGACACTCATAATCTCTTTCTTAATTAAGAACTCTTTCTTGACATCATAACCTAACTTAAATGTTACTGAGAAAGGCTCGTGGTTATTGAAAGAACAATTAAATAGCAGAAAAGGGCCATTCTGGGGGAGGGAACGAGTATGTTTAGCTTTCTCATAGTTAACTTTGATATTTTTCCCGTGTTTTAACACTATAAAACTTATATATTTAACTCAACATTCTTAATATGTAAAGAATAGTTTAAATTATCATAGATGGATTATATCACTTATTTTTTCAGTCAAATTTTGTTTTATTTAAATAATTTTAACTAAATCACACACACACTTAGATTATTTTAATTTATTACAACTTTTATTTTGATTTAAAGTTTTTCTTATGGTTTTAATTTTTATGAATTTTAGATATAATTAATTTCTCCAAATTCACATCTATATCATCTACATTCACATGTATTTCAAAAATAAATCTAACTAAAGCCTATTTTTAGGTTAATTATTTAATACATTATGGTTTCTAGAAAAAGAAATCATAAGTTTTACAATTTATTTTAATTACTAAGTTTTTGATAAACTCTACATTTACTTATTTCCTAAAACTATTACTGGCTTAAAAATGATTTAAAATTAAATATATTCTTTTAACGTACCTAAACATGGTTTGTATTAAAACTGTGAAATTTAAATAAATTTTTAAATGAATATTTTATTTTATTTATGTATAAAATATTTTTGTTTCAAATTTTTAATTTTAAAATTTGTTACTCAGAAATATGTATTTTGGAAAATTGAGAAATAAAAAAGAATAAATACGAAAAAATCAGAAATACTTTTACACCCCTTTTTTACCATTAAATTTTTAAGCAAAGTATTAGCATCATTTCTTTGAATATGTGTACAATTTTTACACAGTTCTTTTTATAGATAAAAAAAAAACCTCATTTCAGCGTCGTCCCCCATAGAAAATTCTCACACTCACCACGTGCATGTGGAAAGCAGAAGACACACCTACCTTTACAGTTGCTAGAATTGCATTTATTTCTTTTTTCTCCGAAGAACGAGGTCCGAGCACTAGGTTACTATCAATCCATTTGAATTCTTGATACCAAATGTTTCATTCGATTAAAATGGAATTTTGTAAAAAATCCTAAATAGATATTTTAAAGCTGAAAGTTATGCAATGCTTGTCCAAACATTTTAAATAAGAATGAAATCAAGTCACTTTGATATTCAGTTCAAATGAATGTTTTTATGTATACATTACAGAACATCTGTTTAAATAGCTGCTTTACTTTGCTGTAATCTTATTTTATATGATGAAAATCTTAAAATATGTGAATTCATTAGGGTGGTTTTTTTTTGTAATTTGTCGCGCGTTCACTGATCATTTCTTTTCAGGTGTATTAAAACAAAAACAAATCATTTTTTGACAAATTATATGTAATTCGAGTTGTTTATTATATAGGGAAAGATAATTTAAACTCTGTTTTTCATCAATAAAAAACATTTTTCATAAATTATCATAAATCAGTACTTTATATACGTGTTCTTCATCGACTTTTTTTTTATTTTGTAAATAATGTCAATATTTTTAGTGCCTGTTTGAGTTATGGAAATAGAATTTTATTTCATTTGACTCTAATTATTTTTAGTTCTTGGATAGTAGGCAAGATGAAAATGAAATATTAATCCAAAATATTGCAGATTTTGATTTCTTTTTTTTTCAAATGCATTACATAATTTTATTACTTTTTAAACACTTTGTATTTTTAGTATAACAGTTTTTAATTTTACTTCTTGACAAATCTCTGTAAGTATAATCTTAATTCTATTTACCTATAGATTGTTTAACGAGTCGAATTGAGGAGCAACGCTGAAAGAATGCTGTGTGGATGTTCGGCAATGCAAAGGGGCACTCTAAGGGAGACCTTATTTCAATATTTAACAATTTCATAATTTTCAAGGAAGCGTTTTATAATCTACTTATTTCTAATGTTAATGGTGCTAAACAGGATTTTGAATAAAGCTAATGAAATAGTAAAAATCCTTAAAAGTATCCAATATCGTTATTTTTATGTCAGAAAATTTCCCTGAAAGTTATGTATGCGTTTTCAGCTGGAAGTAACAGTCAGCAAATGCTGATGGATTTCACTCGCTAGTGTTATTTGTATATTTGAATACATATGTATATTTTTGTATATAATTTTTATACTTGAAGTTCAAAAATTTGTCACTTACTTGAAGAGTTTAAGCTATTTTTCTCTTGAAATGTATGATGATTCCTGAAGACACACATTTATTTTACACCCATGTATATATTTGTTGCTGTAAGATATTTGCTGCTATTTTCATTGATGATACATCTTTTCTCAGTTTAAGTTTTCATTCTAAACTATCTCATCATTTTAAATATTACCTAATATATAAGCTGTAAAAAGTTTATTTTAAAAATTGCATATTCAAATTCAGGTATTCAATTTTTTTATAAGACTTAATAAGTTCAAAATTGGACACAATGTCAAATGCTATTTCAAACTGTAATTGTTATAATTATTTTTATAAATTTTGATGACATTTATAAATATTTTATGCATTATATTGTCTACAACAATGCAAATTCCATTTTCTACAAAAAAAAAATCATTTTTCTAGGATGCTACGAACTTGAAATGCAGAAGGCTTAAATTATTAATCATTTTGCCTTGCTCTATAATTTCATCACTGTTTTTCCAATACCTTTATTACTAATCAGCTAAAATTGAGTCATAAATTATAATATTTTTGAAATCATTTATTCATGTAAGTTTACAATATAAATGAGACTCTTAGAATTTTTTGAAATTTTCTTACTTCCCTCAAACTATTCTAGTTGAAATTTATTATTTTTATTTGATCTAACATTAATTAATGGATTGGTCTCGAAAATAAAAAATAAGGCTAACGATTTAGATAATTATATTTCAAGAAGTTTAAGGATTTATTTATTTTTACTATTTTTTTTTATCTATTTTAGTTTATATGTTTCGTATCTTCTACATTTTTTGGGATCAATTTTAAGATTTATTGAACTAGTGGAAGTGGATACTGCCCCTAATTCACAATTATTGATACTGCTGTATTCTGCAAAAAAAACTGATATTGAAAAATGTATTTTCTTGTCTAATATTTTGATAAATTTAAACGCCAAACCAAGTTCAATATTTCATGCAAATGATTAACTAGAAACAACTGTATAAGAGAACAGAAGAAACAACTTTACAGTAAATTATATAATTATGAAATACGAATACGGAGTACAAATACATAAAAAAATTCGAAATTGTTACGTTTCATTTTTTTCAATTTTTTTAATATATTGTAAAATATGTATAGCAAACATTAAAATTCATATACAAACTGTTAAAATTAATTATAAAAGTTAAATAAACATAAAATATTTTTAAAATCATTATTACCAAATATTTTTTTATTTTATCAATTGTGTAGCAGATTTGGTTTGGTTGTCAGAGAACTGTTAACTTTTGCTCACGAAATTGATTAAACTAAAAGTTTAAAGTGGATTTCAAGCCTGATGTAGGCTTGAACCTAAAAATTGCTGATTTAATTATTAGAGTGCTAATTCTTTATCTGTAAATTACTTCCTCTAACCCAAACTATTTTAAATGATGAAATTGAATTTTTAAAAGTAATATTTCAAAATTCAATTTCATTATTTAAATAGTTTGAATTCGGTGTAAAAGATTCTGAATTCAATGGTTTCTGAATTCGATTCTCAACTTTGGCATAGATAATTTTAGCTTTTTAGCATCTGCTTCAAATAGAATCTCTGTTGAATTAGCTTTCGAGTAATAAAAGGAATTAAAGCCTAATAGAATAAGATAACAATATTATATATCTCTATGAAAATAGATTATCAAATTTTACGCATTTTATTTTTATTTTAAAAATACAAAAGAAGAAAAACTTGAACCTCATTAAAAGAAATGAATTCTGTTTCTAATTTCTTAATTACAAATTTATATCTTGTTGTTTTTAATCATCCCCTTGGTACAGTAAAAACCTACACACTGTCCCACAACCCCAGTTGCCTGAGAGCACTGGGCCAAGGATAAGGGATGCAGCTTCATTTGAACGAGGTACCACAAGGATTGAAGACTGACTGAACCTCAAGTAGGGTTCTCATCATTTAGAAGCAGGAACCAATGAGAAGACTACCAGACCTCGCTTGTCAACCCTAGGGGTATCGTTTCCCATGGGGCCCATTGCCATCACGATATATTCAATATGCCTCAGACACCATGAGCGAACACGACAGATCTTCGATTGAGTCGGGATTCGAGAATTCTACTCTCCGATAATCTGAACGAACAGTCTAACCATTCAGCTACCGAAGACGAATTTATTGCTTACATGTGCCAAGTATAAGAAATAAAAAACATGATCTAAATTATAATGATAGATATAAAACTCTTGAGTGAATTCACTAAATTGCAACATTTGATGGTTATTAGTTTTCGTGAAAATAATTGGCGGAATAATACAGAAAAAAACAAAATTGTTTAACTGTTTATAAAAATTTGTTTCCAGTTATACTGACACTATGAAAATTATCATCGTTAATACACATCGTTAAATTTCCTAAATAATACTAGAATAATGTGACGGTCTCTTCAAAGGCCTCATCATGTGTTCGGTCTTTATGATGTGTCTTATTTCTTATTAATAAACAGGGACTGCAAAATATGCGATGGATTGGTAGAGTGGTTCGGCTGGATTGTTCCCACATCGAACCGATTTTCTTATCGAGGACTTGGCCAAAGCATCGTGCAGCAGTGCAATAACTCGTCTGGTCGGGAAAGTGGTTACTGGAATGGTTGTGATTTCCCAGCCCGACAGAGGATCCTCTACGTGGATATGCGAAAAGGATGTCTTCCTGCGGTCTCAAAATAATACAAGAATATCTTGTATTATTCCGTTACTGAAAGTCCCCTTCTGTAGCTCAAACATGTGTTTGTTAATAACTTAGAAACATTGGATATTACACTTTATCTCAAGATTTATAAATATCTAATATTATAATAATTCACAGGTTCAACCCTAGGTTTAACTTTTAAAAATTTTCTTAAATATTTTTGCCAATTTATATCAATTATTTAAAAAATACTTTTCTTTGTAAACTACGAGCCATTTACTACCACATTTGCTGTTAAAGAAATGCAATTGTTATTTTAAGACTTTTTATTTAAAAGTCTACTCAAAATTTATTGCTTTACAGGAAAATTAAAAGTACAAAAATATGTATTTCATTAATTTTAATAAAAATATTTAACCTAAAATATTTCTTATCATATTTAATGCTTGAAAAAGCTGTAGATATCATGTTTTACGCGTAATATATACATACATACA
>JAPDSC010124174.1:0-14072 GCA_026290005.1 Latrodectus geometricus | reverse complement strand
AAATAAGCCAATTAGGGAGAAAACAGTAGAAAAATATCGTAAAAAGAAATATAACTATTATTGTGAACTTAAAAATAAAAATAAATTTCGAGAGAAGCAATAAATGAACAAGTAGTATGTATATAAAACAATTTTTTAAGTTAATTCTACCTTGGGTCAAAAAAGAGTAATTTTATTTTAGTTACTTTTGTTAAATGTCTCCTCGTCAATTTGTAAAAAATTAGTTCATTACTACGATTTTTTTTATGCTTTGACAAGATTCCAAAGGCAAACATGATGATTTAAAATCAATGCTCTATCAATTTTACCATTACAAGACAAATTTCTCCGTGTCCTTATTATAGAGAGAACGTCCTTTATAAATAATTTTCCTTCATTTTTTTCATGAAATTAGAAAAAATTCTCACCTTTATCTCTCTCTCTCTCTCATTTACACATACTCAATCAACATTTCTCGCAGTAATTATTTCAAAACCACAAAGTTGAATTTTTGAAGGATGTGATAAATTCACTTGAAAATTTTTATTATCATTTACAAGATATTGAAAATAAGAATGTAAGAAATATAAAGATAGTAATTGTTAATAAAAAGAGATGGCACCACTACAAAATAATGTCTTTTTGTCCCTTATAAAATTAAATTAATATTTAATTACAGGTTTTAATCAGATTCAATTTTATGAATAATTGAAAATTTTAACCAGATATATATATATATATATATATATATATATATATATATATATATATACACTGACTGTCCTCAAAACAATTAAAGAATATTGTAAGTTATATATAAAATTAAAGATATAAGCGAAATTTTTTTGCCACAAATGGGATAACAGAATCACAAATGCAAATTTTTGTGAATCAATGAAATTTGACTTTCAACTGATGCAAGACAATGAAGATAAGGATGATCGGCATTCAGTGACTGTTTTGTTTCGATGAGTACGATGTCTGAGCGAAATCACTTAACTGGTTCAGAAGCTTGGAGAGTTGTTGGTAGGTTATAAGAGTGCCAAACTGAAGCCGAAATAATGCAAGCCATTGGAGTGTCACAAAGCGTGATTTCCAGGATATGGAACCGTTGTTTGGAGACTGGAAGTGCAGGCCAAAGACCAAGGCAAGGTCGTAGACGAGCAACAACGCCAAATGAAGGTCGTTATTTAGTGTTAATGGCTCGGAGACACCGAAATATGAGCTCTACTCTTCTCCAACAACACCTTCACTCGGCTACTGACACCACGGTTTCAACTCAGACTGTCTGAAACGAATGGTGTAGGTCTGTATGCTCACCGACTGATATTATATATTAAACTAACATCAAGGCATCGTCGCGACTGAGGGGAGTGGGCAACAGAGCATGTGAACTGGAGGAGAAACGAATGGAGCAATGTCCTTTTTTCTGACGAGTCCCGTTTTGCTATTCATTCTGATAATAAGCGTATTTTCATCTGGAGAGACCGTGGTAGTAGGAATAATCCGTGGTAGTAGTTCGTGCACCAAAGTGTCAGATTTGGCGGTAGGGGAGTGTTGGTGTATGATGAATCTCCATTGACGGGCACACAGACCTCTATATCATTCGAGATGGACCTTGACTGGTTGCCGATATAGGGATGAGATCCTCAGGCCTATTGTAGTCCCTTATGCTGCAGCAATCGGAGATGATTTTATTTTAATGGACGATAATTGCAGGTCACATCGTGGTAACCTGGTGAAGGGTTTCCTTTTCAAGGAAGGAATCGTATGAATGGCATGGCCAGCGTGTTCTCCAGACGTGAATCCAATAGATTACGTTTGCGACGCTCTATGAAGACGAGTTGCTGGCCACCAACCACCCCCACAAACTTTTTAAGAACTGAAAAGAGCTCTTCTGGAAGAGTGGGACAGAATACCCCAACTCGTGATTAATAGCCTCATTGATTCCATGCCTCAAAGATGTTCAACGTTGCTGGACGTCCGTGGAAACCATACCTCCTACTGAAAATGATTTCCTTTGAAGAAAACACCTTTTCTTATTCCTTTTCTTTCATTTGCACAAATTGTGTTTTTTTCATTTTGTACACATTTAATTTTGTACAATAAAATGCATTTTTTTCTGCCAAACATGTGTAATTTATTTTCATATAATCTACTACGCCTGACGACAATGTATCAATCAGCTAAAAAGTTTCCCAGCCACAAGATCCACCTAAAACCACAATATCCTTTAATTTTTTTGAGCAGTGTATATAAAGAGAGAATTAGCGGGAATTTAAATAAAAAGGAGACATATACCCTTACGTAAAATTCATCTGTGGTAACAATTTTAGGAAATATAAGTTATTCAACATACTAATTAATTTAATTTGAAATAAAAATATAATATGCATGATTTAATTATTACTAATGTCAATAAGAATATCTATATTTATTGCCATAATGTTGTTAATTATCCTAATTATAAAGTGGTTGATGGGAAGTTGCAGAAATTTATATAAATTCAAAGAGAAGCATGGACGTATGCATGTAAATTTTTGATAACTTCTAAATGGTCATTTATGTAATAACATTAGTAAGCGATAACAAATTTGATGTTTCCTGCTGTATACTAGTTAAAATTAAAAAAGTAACAATTTTGAAATCTTTGAAATATGTTCCTAACATAAATTAATTCATTTTAGAATAATTTTAGAGAATTTAATTCTTGTCATAAAACTACTGTATAGGTGACGTAAAATCATTATAAACATATTAATTATTATTGATATTATTATTGATTTATAATTATAATTAGTGACATTATTAACAGGTGTTGGTAAAATCACAGGTTCCCTTGCGAGTTTGGTGTGATTTCCACTTTTCGCGCCAAGCAATCAAAAAAAAAAAAAAAAAAAAAAAAAAAACTACTAATCAAATGCTTCATGAATTACTAGCACAAAAATCAAATTCCACGAATTTACACAATCACAATACGTCATAAAACACGAGTTACGTCATACAAACGCAAGAAAACATTCCGACAGAATAAACCAGTTTGGTGCATTTGATCACCGCACTGGCACCAAGGAATCAACTCATATGTTCTTTTCAAAACAATTAATGAATTATTTTAGAAAAATATAAGTGAATTAAGAAAATAAACTATAGTTATGTTAGTTACTGCAATTTGACTGCATCAAATGTTTAGTATACAAATAAAATTTGTGTGATAAAGATGTCATAAAATGAAAACATGCTTAGTAGGTCAAATAGTATATGTACATGGTGGTATATTGGTGACAATACATTAAAGATCTCATTCAAAACATTTCTTCTTTGGATTTGGATTTTCTAGTAAATCAAAACACATGTTATTCTGTCATTAAATAGATAGGACTTCGTTTGCAAACAATCGATGCAAATCGATAATCAAATGCATCGTAAAGTTATTTCTTCATGACATATTTAGCTTTTTTTTTTTATCTATTGACATATTTCATGTCAGGTAGGTGACACGAAATTTTTGAAGAATTACTCATGTTTTCTAAGCTTGGTGATAATCTTATAACTCTTAAAGTCGAACCCGATAACAAGAGTTGAACCACATTAATTAGGAATCATGATATTTGAAGAAATTTGAATGCTTTCTGAGAAGTTTCGGTAGGCAATAATGCCCTCTAGTAAATTCTATTAAATAAGTACATCTAGATCCATGCTATAAAATAAAAATAAGATAATTTGTTATTTGGTCTTTGTACATGCCACAGATTTTAGATAATATAATAAAAAATCCTTCAATACATGTTGTTGTGGCTTATCCTCCAGCTGTCTGATGATATCAGACAAGATCCATCAGATCTGACTCAAAGGAAGTCAAGGACAAAAAGGGATGTTGAGTACATGTCCTCTCCTGAAAGTCCCTAACAGTCTAAGATGTGCTCAGCAGAAACTTTGTGAGCCTGACAATTTGAGTGGCTGCAAAGATTTTTCTTCCCTCAAAAAATGAGAGACTCTTAGTGGGACCGTTTGTTAGTCCAGAAATTGCCGATCCAGATGCTCTGCCACAATTGTGAGAGGGAGGAGGGATGCAGCCTATGTTAATCTGGGCATCAAATGGTAGAGGTTTTGATGGTAAAAAGTGTTCTCTAGTAAATTCTATTAAATAAGTATAAATGCATGCTATAAGAGAATGATAGGATACATTGTAATTTGGTCTTTATATTTACAACAATCTTTTGGTAACATTGTAAAAACATGCTTCGATATCTGAAATGTTGTATCGTTTACCAAGATGAGTATATTTTATCTGAAAGTTTGAATAACATCTTGTGAACCATCTTTAATAGTTATACAGTAATATAAATTCGCACAGAAATTGTATTCTCTAAAATTAACTATGCATAAATACCCTACTAGTTTCAAATGCTGAAATGTATGTATCATTATACAATATCTTTTTTTTTTTTGGAGATTTAAACTAGTTATTCTTTTGTTTGAATTTATTCAATGCTTTGTGTTTTACAGTTTCTATACATGTTACACTTGTAGCTTTGCAACGCACTATACCTGAATTTGCTTTGTACTCCTATTTTCAAAATCTTTACTTTTAAAATTTAAAATAAGAAATTTTACATTAAGTGATCAGAGAGTTTCAAATGAAATGTTATTCAAAATCCAGTTATCCCTTTTCATAGAATATCTTTAACCAATAATCAAATTTTATGACTTTAAAAGGCTCATAAATTACAATCACGGACAGTAATTTCCGTAGTAAAGCTATAAATTTAAATTTTAACACACCCAGTGATAAATAAATAAACAGGAATTTACCTTTTCAAGGCCAGAACTATTTGCAATTAAAAAGTGAATAACATTTTCTTCTAGCTATAAATGTAAGAAAACGTTTTTTTGCATATATAGTTTAAAATCATAAAGTTATATCTCAATAAAAAAATGAAGCATAAGAATCTGCACATAAAATTTTTATTTTAAAATTCATTAAGAAAACATTTTTTACTTTTATTTCTCTTCTTTAAATGTATATTTAATAATTAAATTTCATTTTATGGTGACTGTGATTTCAGTGCTGTCATTAACTGATGATCAAAGTATCTCCTGCTCCAAAGGTAACAGGCTCGATACCTGATCGAGTTGTAGACATCTACTACGAAAGCGTATTTACTCTAAAACCCCTGTAATATACAATGCACTTCTGCTGTTACAATATAGTGAGAGAAAGCAGTGCCAGCTCAGGTATCGTCTTCATCAGTTCATCAAAGTTAAAGTAACAAGGCTGTTTAATGTATTTAACGGCTTTAATTATCAGAAATAAACAATTGAATGTATATCGCAAATTTTTTTTATTGTTGCAGAGCATCAAATCAAATTAATCAATCAATCAAGCCTAACTTACATGCTTCAGTTTGCAAATAAACTAAACGGCAGGAAAATGAGACGAACATAATATGAAAAAAAATTTAAAACCCCATGATGTTTTTAGGTTTAAATTCCGTTCTTAGAAATTTTCGGAGTATATTTAATTGCTATTTTTGATAATAAAATATATGCATGATTTCAAGCTGTTAATAAAGAATATTAAAAATAAAAATAAAAACAATTTATGTATTATTTTTCTAACGAACATTTTTAAAGTATTGAAGATGTAAGTTAAAAAATAAAACAACTCAGTGGTTTTCTTGGGTTTAGAATATTGCCTTTAAAAACCAAAAGATAAATATTTATTTGATATTAATATAAAATAAATAAAAATGAAAAGATAATTAATGAATAAAGAAATAAGGCAAATTAAATATATAAAATTTTAATAAAATTTAAAGCAGAAAATATTTTCCGTACTGCAGTATAAAAGAATATAAGATAAAAAATTTTGTTACTAACAATATCAAAACTAAAGTTAAGATTTAAAAAATTACAACAGACTTGGTTTACCTAAAGTAATTGCAATTTGGCTTGATTGATTGACGTATACTGTGAGACTCATAGCAGCATTAAAAGTTATTGCAATAACATTGTAGTATAATAAAACTGCTAAATTCAGGCAATCGTCTTGTTACTTTGAATGTCAGCTATGTGGCGAGATCGATTATGAGCTAGCATCTCTTTCTGGCACATACCCACATCAGTGGGAGATATTAGACTTTGTGGTGCTTTATTAAGGAATCTAGGTCTTTTGAGCAAGATGGTCTTCGATGGAATCAGGTACTGATCAATCAAACGCAGGATAAATTGCTTTATTCCAGGAGGTTATTGCATCCTTCAGCAATGACAATGACTAAATACTGCTGACATTGTTAAACAAGAATTTATGCATGAAAGCTTTGCAGAATGAAAGGACATACTCACACATTTTGTACAAAAATATATCACTGTTCAAATGGCCATATCATCAATATAAACATATATATATATATATATACTACTCAAAATCAGATAATACAACGGGAAACAGTTTCCTTATACACAAGACTCAGACAAATAAAAGCTTCTAGGCTCTAGACTAGCATTCAGTTCTTCTTCACTAACAATCCTTTTATGCCGGGTGGCCGTATATTTACATGACTTGGCGTGAAAATAAAAATTCACTTTTAACAGTAAATCCTGATTGACTGAATCCTTATGTATGAAAAGTGTTCTAAGATCGGCGAATTAAAATTTGACGTAATTTTAAAAATTCTTAGAATCTAATATGATGTGAAAAATAAGATGTTCAAACTCAGTCACTGTACTTTACAAGATCTCAAAACTACAAGTTGTTTGATATTGTTGCGACTTTACCTTTTAAAATAATTTGAACATCCGACGTTCTTCCCTATAATAATATATAATTCGCATAATATAGCATTACTATCCATAAATTGTTGCGTTATGATTTCTAAAACATTCCCCTATAATTTATACTTTTTGAAACTAATTGAAAGTGCTTAGTCAATATTGTTCATGAAAATTATGCCAAGATGATAATTAAATATCATGCGTCAAGTGGGGATTTTCAATAAATATTTTTATCATAAAAATCAATGATCGAAGATTTTTTAAAAAAATCTTTTTATTGATATGTATAACTATATTAGAAATAAGTATTTATTAAATAAGACATCATTTAGCAACTAAAAAGCTTCAATGGATACACATAATCACGTTTTGGAATTTAAATGTATTGTTCCCTTTTAACAAGTTTAGTGTTAACACTTGTTGCACTAATTATGATTTGATAGTTCTTTTCGAAATTGATACAACTTACAGACAAGCTCACATTATTAGAATCTAGCACATAATTTTTTAAAATTCCTCATTATTTACCTAGCAAAATTTTTTCATTAACCATAACTCTAAAAATGTTATCTTTTTATTAAGCCTGTGGAATTACTTATTTTGTGACACCTTCATTATTTATTATATTATGGCGCAAATGGTGATTTCATTTTCATGCATGTCAAACCACTTGACACAATTCTAAAAAAAAAGTTAAAAATGTTTCTCAGGAAAAAAGATTTAAATATTGCCATGACCTGAGAACATTCTGGACATGAACCACAGAGAAAGTTTATAGGTGGTTGTCAAGAAAGAACTTGTGAAACAGAAAATAACCACAAATCAATCTTTAATTGAAGAACTCTTCATATTAAGTCTTCATAAAGTATAAATAAAAGAAAAATGTAAAACTCTACTAAGAATATGTCAAAAAGAGTTAAAATGACCATTAAGAAAAAAGAAATGCTTACAAAATATTATATTCCTTTATAAAGTTAAAGTTTAATATTTTCTACAAATAAAATAATAAAACATGATAAAAAAATTCCTTATGAGTCTAATAATGTGAAGACGTCTGCAAAAGAAGATAAATTTTAAGAAAAAAATAAGCATAAAGTATGCATTTGCACAAAATAAATTAGCCAGCAATTTATAACTTATATTTGAAAATATTTTAATTTTTATATATTCTATGATTACACAAAGAACATTAAAATTAAATATTTCCATTCATGAATTCAACTACTGAGTTTTGCTTTATTCGGCAAAATTCACTCGTTTTAATATGGAGGCTTTCAAATTTTAAGTTCTGTTTCTGATGATGAGCATAAATATCCCCAAAATAATTAATTTTACCAATTTATTGTGGGAATGAAATAAAAGTTTGATATGTTGAAATTCGTGGTTAAGTTTTGGAGAATTCAGCAAAAAATCCTGCTTTGGATCCTAGGGAGTGAATGGTTCCCTGTTCTGTGATCGCTTCTTCTAAATAACAAGAGTTGTATTTTGAATTTCTTCTTCTCTGCATACTCATATTTCTGACTTTTCCTAATTACTTCTTTTGAAATACTGGAAAAACTCCTTTTTTTTAATAGTTCTGGTCTCATGATAATACGCAATGGATAACCATATATTTTATATACATACTCTTTATAATAATGCCTTTATCTTAATCATCATCACTGTATTAATTATTGAATTTACAAAAGTTTTTATATAATTTGCATTGATTTTAAAACATTAGTTTAACACTAAACATACCGGGGATTTTTTTATTCGGCAAAATTAATGGGAAAATGGGTCAAATGACCCCTTTCGGTAGTTTTAGTGTTAAAAGTTCTGGAAACACTTCGCAATAAGTTCAAACTATTTTAAAACATGTGTGAGTGTGAACGTAACTACGTAATATTTAATTAGATTCGAAATTATTATTTTTGATTCCAATTGAAAAATTTGTACCTTTTATATTTATGTTTCACATAACAATATTTTTCTGTATGCTTCTAAGCACATAATAAGATTACCACAATAGAACAACATAATTACAAAACAGACGATATTTTAATGTAATTTGTTATTATTATCTCATATATATGAACTAAAATATTAATATCAAATTAAGTTTTATATATTAATTAGTGTATATAATATATTATGCCCTAATTATTGTATATAATGTAATTTGATAAATTTGAAATATTAATGGGATTCTAATTTGTTTTTAGTTTTAATACAAAATCGTTTTCATTGCTTTAAATATAGATCTTCATTGGGAAAGATATAGATGTTCGTTTTCATAATATTTATCCCGATTTACCTTTAGTCTATCCTATCTACTCTTATTTCAAATGTTTGTCTGAGGCATGCCATTTCTTTTGTATGTTTCCAAAGTAATGAAATTCCCACAATCACATGAAATGTCCGATAAATTTAAGAAGCAGACGATATTTTCCAACGCTTAAGGATGGAAATTCAGGAGCGTAATCGATAGTTATATGTGTACAAGACAAGCGAAGCAAGTGCCTTGCTGATATTGATCAATTGATTTTAAGGAGACCGGCGCTGAAATCTTTTACGACAAGCGACAACGAATTGGCATTTCTGGAACAAAAACTGCAGAATACAGGTCAAGATGCCAAGATTATAAGAAGGTTTTGAAGTCGAGACGCTTGTTTTTGTTATGTAATCCAGTATTTCGTCTCTGTTTTAAAAGCATTCCTTTTTTTTTAATTTTCCAATTCTTTTTCGTAAGATACTTTGTTCTGAAGCAGAAGTTTCAACTGTTGTTCTTTTTTTTGTATACAGAAAAGAATCCGAGTTTGATATCTTTTTTAAATGCTGCAAAAAATACTCTGATAGAAAATGAAATAGTTGACATTTTTTTTCGGATCATATATCAAAATTCAGGAAATGAAAATTTTAAGCACAGATGATGTGATTTTGGTGAAATTTGAGTTTTCCAGTTAACAAAAAATTTCACCAAGCTGATGTAATTGTTACGTTATAATTAATTTTTTTTCAATAAATGATATAAAAAATTTGGAAATATTAGGATTCTTAATTATGTTTTATTTCCTGAATTTTAATAAACTTTACTTTAACCATTTTCACAAGAATTCTAATGAAATTGCATAGTTAAAATAAAGTTTCTAAATTTCTATGGTAATGTATAAGCTAAGGGAGCCAAGTATAATCTTGTTCAATATCTTTAATATTCTAAAATATTAAAAAAAAACTTGGTTGCCAGAAAAATGATGAAATCTGCCAAAAATAATCAAATAAAATATTGTGTTGTATAGATTATACGGAATATATCAAATAATGCAGCATCTCTGGGAATTAAGTGTATATATGAAACATATATTCGATATGTACAGAAAAGATGTTTATAATTTTTTTTATTTTAATCTTAGTGTCAAATTTAAGAAATTATGGGAAAAAGTTTATAAACGGGTACTCTTTGGTATTTTGGTAACTTTTTTGGCAGCAAGATATGAGTAACAAAATGATCGCAGCCACTACACAAAAACTAAACTTGGCTAAAATACCAGGATCACCAGAAATTTAATTTTATTGCTAAAGCAAGGGGTATCCGTTTCTACACTGAACCCGAATCTTGAATATTTTATTTAAAGATTTTAAATAGTTAAAACAATTAAAGTTAAAATATAATTCCAAATTGTAAACTGAAATACAAAATAATAATTATTAAAAAATAATATTACTAGAAATGTAAAGTGTATTTGGTTATTTTTACTATAGCTTATATATAATCCAGTTATTAAATTCGGAAAATTTTAGCTTTAGAGAAAATCATGAAAGTGAAATAATTTTTCTGCAATTCTCTTCAGAGTATCCATTTTATTGTTTTTTTCCCCTTTAAGTATTTTCTTTGTGAATAAATTTTCCCTTTGGATTTCTTAAAAATGTTTTGAATTCATAAAATTAACATAAAATAAAATAAATTAATTAAAAAATTGTCTTTTAAAAACACTACAATTAAATTTTATTTTGAGGAATTTTTCATTAGAAGCAATATGATAAATGGATTTACTAGTACATGATTTTTAATCGAAGTGTTTTATAAATCACTGTTGCTACGAAAAACTATTTTTAGAAAATTTTCAGGGGAAAAAAAAAGAATTTGTTATGTTAAAAAAGAAAGTAATAAAATTAAAAACGTAAATTTTTGCTACAAACTAGTGAAAAGTTAATATATAAAAGAGTTACACAGAAGTAATTAATTCTGACAATAATTATTATAAAAATACTATCCAACAACAATATTTTTTAGTGTAATATTGCATTAATGATTGGGTTTTATTTTAAAAATGTTTGAATGTACTTCTGAATGGTCCAATGTAATTTTGTTGTATACGGATGCTTCTAAAACAAAAGCATGCTAGAAATTGTTGTATATAACAGTGTGGCATCCAAAGTCATTCAATTGCTGTGGCTTTTAAAAAAAACTACCTTTTCTCTTTAATCAAATGTAATAAAAATGTATTGAGAATTCAGGTATTTTTTAATATAAATATATGCAATATTAACTGTTTTCTGCGAAACTTAATAACAGTTACTAACGTAAGCCACACAAACGTACATATTTCTTCATTTTACATTAGTTAAATTCTGTAATTATTTAAAAATAGCATTACAATTCTTTACTAATTCCAAAGTTTACCTTATTATAATCATATTATTGCAATTTCAGATTAAACAAGTTTATATTTAATCGTTTATTTTATTGATTATCTTTATTTTTGAATTTTTATTCTTAAATTTAATCGAAACTTTTTATGAGAATTTTATGGGTGGCAAAGAATTAGTAGTCAGTGAATGATAACCAAAATTATGAACTGTAAGTTAAGCTCCAGCTGCTTTGAGAGACCCCTGCGACCCGGTTCAGAGAGGGGTCCTTCTTGTGACCGCGAGGTGATGTGTTCTATATCCCACCCAATCAAAGAATGTGTCGTGTTCATCTAATTGATAAGCTTAGTGACTTTTCAATCCACGGAAATACATAACAGGAAATAATTAAATAATTGCCATAAATTAAAATATCAACATGTAATATTCTCAGTTTTAATTATTGTATTTTGCCCATCTGAATAATTTTATAACAGCTCTTGTGTTGCCGTATGTACACAATATATATACATACTGTAAGATCTGGTTCATCTGCGGTGTATAAATCTCAAAAATGCTTCGTGTTTTAAACATTTGAGTTCTCTCTTCATGAAAATAACCTTACGATGGACCATTTCCTTTCATGGGTAACGTTAAATGATTTCTAAATGAATTTATGGGAAACCATTATCTCCCCGTACCAAAACATCTCTGGTATATTTCAAAATTGAGAACTTTAGTAAATATCACACACAAATCTTTTGTGTCTCGAACTTTTGTAAATATCACACAAATTTGAATTTAATTACCCAAATGTAACCCAATTATTTGAAATCAATCTTTATATTCATCAACCAAACTTTTTAGATTCGCATGTCCTCTTCGAGTCAATGAAATGCACAGCATTATCCTCGATTACGTGATAGGGTCTATTTCAGCGAAGCTTATTTTAAATAGTTTCACATGAATACCTTCGTTATATCACCTAAAGAAACAGTCTTTGCATCTGAGTGTCATTGTTTGTGTTAGTAAGGGCTCTTTTGGTCAATCTTTGCTATGTAAGCACATAGACAATTTTGCTCTAATCGTATATTCTGTTCTAATCTACCTCATAACTGTGAAATTACACTCCTTTTCATTCCAATAACATACCATATACACCTTTTTATTATTCCAAATTCATGTTTTCAGAAAACATATCCAGTATGAATTCCAGGACATCGCACCCTAATGAAATCTTTACTTTTCCTCAAAACTAGTCTCTAAGCAACTGAAGTGGCGAAATTCACCAAATATAATAAACAGGTGAAAATGCGCTTTAGGTCCCCTACTCTGCCAACTTGGTGAAAGTGTGCTGTGGGTCCCGTACTTGGCGCGTTTTCAAAAACGCTGTTGCCATGGTGATAATGGAATACGATTTTTAACGATTTTAACTGTTGCTATGGCAATGTAAACAAAAAACGTTTTTTTTTCCGAATTGTTTAACAAAAAGTATACTAAAATATTAATAAAAATTTTGATATTCTATAAAATGAATCAATAAAAATACACTAAAACAAATAAATTTCCACATACCTCAGAATCTTTAAAAACGATGAATGGGGGTTTAGATATAATTTTGGTGTATATTCTTTATATCAGACGAGCATAATCGCCCTAACCCCTTGTTTTCTTTCTTCCTTCTTTAATTCACCATAGAATCCTCTACCGCTGGAGGATAAATCTTAACGATGTCATCCAGGAAAGTCTTGAAAGCTTCATCTGTTTGCTGGTGGCCATGGAGCTTTCTCCACATACATTCAACTAAATAAGAATCAAACTCATCCGGAACGTGATGCGTTCCATGGAGTGCACGATTGATTGCCGACTAAGTCCCCTCTATGGAATTAGTGTGGGCACCAGTTTCGAGGTCTACATAAGTCAGGCTGTGGTTGACCCGCACATGTTCATAATCGTCTTCTTGAAGACAGTTATAGAATTCGCCAACAGTCTGATAATAGTCGTCCTAGGCAATACCCAATCCTTGATAATTGGAAGTAAAGTCTATGCATCTCTCTTCTCAACCACTCTAAAAAAACATTTACCCATTTCTCTTTCAACACCACCAAACCCCATTCACCCTTCACAGGCTTTCCTCGTCCATACTTCAATTTTCCAAATTTAGATTCCTCAATTTCCACAATCTTTCGATATCCACCAATCTTTTCTGCAAGTTCATTCATCATAAGTTTCTGACACACTTCTTTGCAAAACATACGCCAATCAGTCCCAGTATGATCAAACACTTTCATCTCATACATAAGGTATTCATACATCGCCTTTGGATACCACAATCTCGTTAATTTCAAAATATGTACAATACTCAAATGGCTATGGCTAAACCATGAGCCCACTTTCACATTCTTAGTACATTCATGCACATTCTCTCTAACTTTTGATCTACAAAACCAAACAAATCCATCATCTTTATCATTCTTCATCTTCAAACTCATTTGTGATCCACATTTTGGGCATTTATACTTCGATGTAATCATTCCCTCTTTCATACAGCGCTTTCTTATGGCTGGCACCATGGCAGGCAAAACGCTAAAATAGCCAACTGAATATTTATTATTTGCACTCAAAACTTCAGCTAGAGCTAATTCCATAGTGAAATCAAGTATTTAACGAAATATAAGCAAAGAAAACACCAAAAAATAAGCTACTCA
>JAPDSC010124173.1:0-11673 GCA_026290005.1 Latrodectus geometricus | reverse complement strand
TTTATTTTTCAGTATTTCTCCTTTTTATAGTACTAACATAATTTAATATTCATAATGAGATAGAGGAATATAGTTTTCATACAAAATAAAATGTGTGGAAATATTCACTTTGAAAATCTATTGTTAATAAAGATAATTGCATTTCTGTTTCGATCATTTTTGCGAAGGCTCATAGCCATTGTCTATGAACTTAAATAGATTTCAAACCCCACCCATTTTCATTATAATTGTTTTTTCCCCCAACGAATATTAAAATTTGGCTTTCATCCTTAATATCTACTTAGGCTGCAAATGGGCAGGGGGTATCTCCAACATGGGCACACCCTCCAAAACGTGCACAAATGATTTGCAAGATGTAAATTTCAGTAATATTTCTCATTTTTTCCCACATTTTTTTTTCTTTTGCTTTAATACCTCTTTTGGAATTAAACATGGTGATTCAAAATGACATTTAGTACAATTTTCTCAAATGGAACTAAAGTGCCATTATCACTTATTTTTCATTCTATTGAAATTATTCTTTTAAACATTCAGAACGATTTTTTGAAGCTCTTCGCTTAAGACCATTTAAACCAATGTCTCATTTGCTATCGAGAATTCAATATGATTACAAATGAATAATTGAATTGTGACCCGTTATAACTTATAATAGATTTTCCTCTGCCTAACCGATACTGTCTAACATCGCGAAACCGTTGGAATAAGTTTGTAATCCACCGCATACATTACACTTGAGAAGCAAGATAGAAGTGCATCATTAGGAATTATTAGTATATTATGTGAAAAATCTTTTTTATCAAAGTTTTTATTATAAGAACATCATATAAAATTGTTAAGATAAAATACTGAAAAATGAATGTTGAATTTTAAATAAAAATATAGAATAAAAGAAGAAATATATTCACTAAAATAAAGAACATGACTATCAAAATGAGTAATAACATGTCTTAAAAATATAATAGGGAGAAAGAAAAAATGTTGAGATTTAGTTTGCTTGTCCCTTTTCATGTGTGTAAATTTTTTCTACACGAGAACTCGTTATACGAGACCTTAGATTTTTAAAATTATTTGAATCCCCATAAATATGCCCACTTGAAACATAGGTCATGCTTTTATCGTAAAATACCAAGATAATAGTTGAATGGTTAATATTCTGGTTCAACAGTTCGTGGGTTCGATTTCCATTTTCAGAATAAAAATCTTTAGTACTTCAATATCCACTTTAAACCATAGGTTCAAGTTTAAACTTCACGTGAAAAATAAGACAGTTAAGGGATAAATTATATATATATATATATATATATATATATATATATATATATATATATAAACTTGTCCATAGGCAACTGTTTAATTGTTCTAAGTACTTTGCTATCGTAACTGGACCACCTGACAGCTGAAGGCCTAATAACTCTAAAGCCTCTAATACCTACCGCGTAGGCTACCACCCGAAAGGCCATATTCATGTGCTGCAAGGGAGGAAACCTGGAAAATTTCCAAGCATCTGCCTTTACAGATAGCTATGCAGAAAGCCGAAATGTATTATCCATCTACAGTTATTCAATAGTGGTGGGAATTAAACTGGAAGTTTTTTCTTTGACGAACAATATTTTACTATTTATGACGAACAATATTTTACCACGATGATTCTAATGTATGCATAGTAGCCTAAAAGCCTAAGGCTGCTGTAAGGCATTTTAATACACGGCGCGTAGATTTCCTAAGAGAAAAGTAAGAAAATTATGTGAATATCATGAATTTTCATTCCTATGAAAATTCTACTTAGGAAATTTATTAGATTTTAGACCGTAATGAAGATTAATAATTGTAATAGAGTAGTGAATAGATTAGTAGATAGTGTCCTGTAACGAGGGAGAATTCCCAAACGCCAACATTGACAGTCATACATATAAAATCGCAAAAACCAACTCCCTTTGTTCAATAGTAGCTGTGATCGAACCTGAGAACTTTCGCTCTAATGAGCGATATCCTATTTCTAAGCCACGTCAGTTATGTCTAAGAGTTTGTATGATTCAATATCAATTTAAACGACAGAATTTCCACATAGAAATCACTTTAAAAGCGACTTATTATTTCTTATAACAGGTAATGAGAACTTTTAATGTAACAATATAACAGGTAATAACAGGTAATGAGAACTTTTAATGTAACAATATAACAGGTAATAACAGGTAATGAGAAATATTAACAAGAACCCTTTTAGAATGTTCCCATACTAGATAAAAGACCAGTATGAAGGTCCTCCGTTATTGCCAGAAAGATATCATTTATAACATTATTCCTATGGTGCTAATGATTATTATAGAATTTTGTAGAAATTGTGTTACATTTGACGTTATGAATTCAAGAAAAAATCTACGTTTTGAATTAATTATGGGTTTTTCTTCTGCTTCCTGCAGGTTGATCGTTCTTGCTGTGATACTTGGTACAGTTGACTTTGGCACCGATTCGACATGCGCAGTCGACCTGTACGAGCATGTCTTGGGGTACATGGTGATCCTATCGGGGTGCGTCGTGGTGGAGGCTTTCATCTCGTGGGTGAGCATGAGAGGGACCATCCTCGTCACCGCCCCCAGGACATCCATGCAGTACCTGTTATATGTCAGACTGGGTAAGTCATAACTCTGCATACACTCCACCCTACGCTTTGAATTCAAATGCTTGTTTCTGACATAAATTCCAAATTCAGTGCCAGATTCGTGAATTGGAGTTGTGTTGTCTGTGACCAACTTAAAATGAAAACTGTTTTATTTCAATATTTTAATTACAATGTTTACAATCATATCAACATTAAGGATGCTATACTCACTGTTTCGCTTTTTATGGTAAAAAGCACACACTACGGATCTCCGCCTCTTTAAGACCGAGAATGTACTAGATTACCATATATATTTCATTTTGAAAAGGTTATATTTTCGAAAATATTACACGCATTTATTTAAAAGACATGAAACGGACCACAAACAAACCAAGTTTATACATCTTCTACAAATATTCATCATGGTGACAATCTTTGGTGACAAGACACATCTAGGCGAGAATCGAACTCATTTCACGACTTTTATAAGAACAATTGTCTTTTAATTGCCAATAATTATCTGAAAATGCTTTGCTTACACAGTGTCTCTTTTCTATACTTTCCTATGACAGTGCATTTCACAGTCATAATGTATGAACGGGATATTCAAGGATTCAAAAAATTTTCTTGATCATTTCCGACTGGTACTGCCTCACCCGATCGAAAATATAATGGACTCCTTTTGTCATCAGGAATATGCAATGCAAACTTGGTGAGATTGTGGTTATTTTCACGTATCTCAGGCATACGTGTTTGCTTTTGAAAATATAGCCTTTTCAAAGCAAATGAATTATTTGTGCTCTAGTTTTGTTATATAAATTATATATATTCTAACTATATAATTCTTTCCTGTCTTTTAAAATTAACGTCTGTGAATAATTACATGTGGGGAGCAGAGAAAACATAGCATCAAATTCCCACCTTTTTTAACATTTCAACATTAAAAAAAGATATCGAACATTACTGTTTTTATCCATTTTTTTGGTAAAGTATTGCTTTTGTTCGTTGTAACATTTGCATGTACATCTTTTGCACACTATATCTTGGACAAGAAAATGCAATGGAACTTGAAAAAATTCATACTTCAACATTTAATGACTTCAAAACTAAAAGAAATTTTTAGGTATTGTACTCCTTATACTTAATTTGTTTTTGTTTTTTTCGTCATGCTGTATGGGAAATACTACTTTTGGTGCAAAACAAAATTTTAAACAATTTAAACAAAAAGTATAGTTACTTTTACAAATTGTAATTTTCCTTCCGAAAATGAGGCTTATGTTTTCCGCTGGAAGCTATTGTGTTTCCTAGTGTATATATGTAATTTATGTCGTAGATTACAGGTTATATTTCATTTCAAAATTTTGACTATAGTGTTTACTATTACTTTAAACCATAATTTACTCTAATTTATATTCAAAGTATAGTTATCTTTCAGTCATGTACATTCCGAAACTATGCTCGTGTCATAAATGGAGTATAGGCTGCGGTAGACTGGTTGGTTAAGAGGTCATTCTCATTATCGGAAGGTAGTAAGTTCAAATCCCAACCCATCCGAAGACCCATATTTTCACCAGGGGTGGCTGGGATTTGTAAAATATGTTGTGTTTAAAATGTCATCAAGTGAAATGATACCTCGTGGATTAGGCCAAACTCGGGGTTTTCTGCTTGAGCTCTGCTTCTAAATTGAGAGGCCCACCTACTTGCTCAGCTAAATGCTTTGGAGGCTTCTGGCAAAGTAAGCTTCACCCTTTGGTGCTTCACGATCTTAGACTTCCTGAAGCAGCATCTCACAATTCTCATCACGAGCAGCACGTGTAAATGGACTTCACCCAGATACTTATGCCAATCAAGTGGATGAGAAATAGCAACAAATGGAGTATAACGTCCAAAATAATGTTACAAATTTATAAACATTACTTGTATTTGTCTTAAAATATGTCAAACAGATCTGAAATACTTAGATTTTTTTTAGAAAGAAGTGGGCAATTTAGGCATATTCTATATTAAAAGTGGCATTTCTAATGATTTGGCGATTCTTTAGCGACATTATTAACGACTTGACGAAAAATAGATATTTCTGGAAAAATCCATCGCCAAATATGTAGAACTAATATCAAGCGAGATTTTCGAGAACCTTCCAGAAGCTTGGCAAAACTCGTAGATTTCACGCCAAGTAAGGTATAAATACCATTGCCCGACATAGAAGTTAGTGAAGACGATTAGTCTTGAATATTAGTCTAGCTCATAGAAGCTGTTATCTGAGGTATTTGAGACTTATGTAATTGTGGAAGTTGTTTTTTCTGCTATACTAGCTGATTTCGAGCTGTGTATGTGATCTGTAACCTGTTAAATTTCTTAAAAATCCCAAGACTTTTATTTATAATAGATTGTTTTATCGACTTTCAATCAACACGAATTTCGGAGCGCGGTACAGTATAAAATAATTATAAATTATACACAAATACATCACAGAAAATATTTGCGTATATATAACTAATAATAAACTCCCATAGTAAGAGTAAATACTTATTTGCAAAGCAATTACTCATTTTT
Organism: Latrodectus geometricus; assembly: GCA_026290005.1. NCBI lineage: Eukaryota > Metazoa > Arthropoda > Arachnida > Araneae > Theridiidae > Latrodectus > Latrodectus geometricus. The sequence continues at coordinate 6,521 of JAPDSC010124173.1, read as the reverse complement.
ACTTTTATAAGCGGGTCACAAATTTAGTAGCGATTTTTTCTTTAATTTTCTTTAGTTTTTTCTGATCTTTTGTATTGTTTTATGTAAAAAAATATTGATTCGAAACATCTTTTCTTTTTCTGGTCTTAATAATGGGTTTCAAAGACACCTCATATTTTACGAGATAATGACAAACTATTAATTATAGCATTTGTGTTGACAGTTGTTTCACAACACTTCACTAAACGTTTGTGAAACGTGTTTAGTAATTAGGCTATTATTCTGTCCTTAATGAAGATTAATCATTCGCAAGTTTTTTATCATCACTCTTGGCCAAAAAAGATTTTTTTTAATTGGCACTACTTTTATGTATTTTTTATAAGAATTAAGTGCTCATTCGAAATATTCAGTATTTTTTATCGCTTTGTTTCTCTCATGAAAAATGCTATAAGAATTTCCTTTTTTATTTTTGTTTTTTTTTTTATTATTGAGGATATATTTTAAGCATTTTTGTTTTAAAAACATTCTTATTTATTTTGTTATTTATTGTTTACGCTTTTTTCTGTTTATTTCTATCCATTGAGAAGCTATTTAGTCCAAACAACTGTCTTATAATTTTAAATTGTGGACAAATGCCGAGATTGACACTCGAGCTGGCATCCTTTTCAAAATATTATTCAACTCTCAGCCTTCCATCACACCAATAGAGGTTCATTATGTCCAACGGAATTATAAACGTGTCTGGGGTTCTTAGTGCAATGATCTGCTGAGTGGGGTATAGAACCTGGAACTTGAAGTCAGAAGAATCATCTTTCACTGTCATGGCTGTGTTTTATCAATTAACTAGAAAGTATTATTTCTGGAATAGATATCAAATGTCAGCTGTAAAAAACATAATCAAAAATAAAACTAAAAATAGCATATGTTACACATATGTTAAACTGAGCAAAAAAATCTTGAGGAGATTTTTTGAGTGACATTTCATTATTATTGGCTTAGTTTTAATTACTCAGAATGATATTTTGAAGATTTTATTTGTATTTTGATAATAATGTCCATATTTTAGTGATCCTAAACATTAAGTTATTCATACATTCATAAATAATAATTAATGGTAGTAATTTTCTAAATAAAAATGTAGGATTTAATTAAATAGCTGGAAAGAATTAAAAATTTTCTTTGCGAGTTAAGCACTCAGCCAGTTTTTCAGATGTTGATTGCTTGACAAAGTAAAAATAAAATACTTAAAAGAAACTATTATAAAAGTTACAGGAAGAACAGGCAGATTCCACGTCGAGCTCTCTTTCTCTTTCTTCCTGAGACGTTAATTAAAGAGTAAAATTCTTCGTCATGGGAAAACAGTGATTCCAGTTTTAAATCAGCAAAGAAATTCTATTTGACTGAGAGAGCGAGAATTTGATTTCTTCGTCTCACAATTGTTATTGTCATCAGTTTAAAGTGAATCTGAAAACACTACCGAGACAAAAGAACCTAGAATATGAATCAAAGCACTCATACACGTGCTGTTGTCCTTATAAATGATACAGTCGAAATTGTCTACTGAGCTGATATAGTCAAATTGGACAGCTGAAATTCTGTACTAAAACAGCTTACCGTCTAGTATTTCAAGTTTTTATGAATAATAAAAACTAACACATTGATACAAGTGATGTTGTCCATAGAAAATGATACAGCCAGAAATCTCTTCTGAACTGATATAATCAAAATAGAAAATTGAAATTCTGCATTAAAACAGCTTATTGTCTCGATTTTAAAGTTTTCAGGTATAATATATTGAATAAAGAAATTTACCTATGATCTATGGTTTCATATAATTCGTATTATTCACAATGATTCTATTTCAAATGCTTTTATAAGTATGTTTTCTCTGACCATTTTATTTTATGTTTATTGTAATGCTGCCAATCTAAAACAGTTTTCATTTTTTTTAACATAATTATATAACTACAATAATTAACATAAGATCAAACATTTAAGAAAATTGATATCATAGTGTTTCCTATTATGAATATTTTCACGAAAATTATAGTTATGTTCCGGACCATTTTTTTTATATTCTACTCCAATTTTCGACATTTCTACCATTAGTTGGCAAGCAATCGAATAAAGTGATGATGTAGCAAAACAAGAATTAAAATTAGGGTCCGTAAAGTTATCTTGAAGATGCGTTAAAACCATGCGGCAGTGCCTGAAGTGGACACCCTTCCATATCCCCCTGGTGGCCCAGACAGCAAAAACTCGAATTCTTGAATCCAATACGATGCAAATGTTTCTTAGTCATGACCAGTAATCAAATGAAGGCAAACAGCTTCAACAGATCAAGACAGGAAACTGGGGATTCTACGACTTTTATTAAGCAAGACCTTCCATTAATGCTCACAAGTAGCCTCCATTTTACATTATAACCATACAAAACTTAGCAAAAAAAAATTAATGGACATGTTAAAAAGTGTTGAAATCATTTTTCTGATTGCAACGCTTTTTAACATGTGCCATCATTTTACTTAACTCTGGTGTGCCTTTATTTATCAATATCGTTGTTGCATTATTTTGCAATCTGGTGTAACAGTGCTACACCACAGACCCACGAGCCTCTGAGTCCTCAAAGAAAATCAAGAAACAGCAGGGGGTTCACTAGGAAATCCTCCTTAGGAAGTAACAGATAAAGAAGGTGTTGGGTCTAGCCTAATCGCTACCACATTTACAACAGATAGGATAGAGATTATGTTTGCCTTCAAATTTAAGGCCACGAAGGTGGCCACCAGCAAACCCAGAATATGTAATCTAGCCAACTCTAGAAACCTTGAAAGAATTTGGAACCACCAAGACCACCACCCAGTACCAATCATAAGTTAGTGGAATGCTCCAGATAGCCTTGACACCTCTTTTTCGAATAGATTATAATTTAATGTTGGTTAGAGTACCATTAGTATGGCATAATCATTTTAAGAGATCTGTTTATCAATAGTTATTTGATGTATCATTTACTTGATGAATGATTCCTTTATTTGTTTCACTATAGTTGATGTAACTGCCTAATAAGAAACATTTTGTAATCAGTTACTTTGTTTTAAATTTTAAAGTGAAAACTGATTTTTGTTCTATTCCAGGAATCTTACTCGTGGAGTTCGCATGGCTGATCGTGGGAGTTGTGTGGCTAGCAAGACACTATGAAACATGCCCTGTTGGGGGTGTGAAGCGTAATGTCTTAGGTATTTAAATCCTGGAGTAATTGATTTAGTCATAGTATTTAAATCCTAGAGTAATTGATTTAGTTATAGTATTTCATATTTATACATTTGTTTCATGAATACTTATTTTTTCAACTATTAACTGCATATTTCTTTTGTTTTGTGTACTTAAGTGTTCTCACACTCGAATTGCGTTGAACATCCTAAAATGCATAGCTCTAACAGGTGAAAATGTGCTTTAGGTCCCCTACTTGGCACGTTTTCAAAATCACCGATGCCATATGGAAAATTCTACCACTATTTCAAAGTGAAACTTAGTGACCAATGAAAAGGCTAAAACAAAAGAGTAATTAATGATCATGCGCGAAAAAAGCGCTTCAAATTCGCGAGTTGATGAAGTAGGGAACCTAAAACACAGTTTAACTCTGTAACATATTTATAACAATACAAATTGTGTCTACTACATCAACTAGTATGATTCTCTATTTTTGGACAATAATTTAAAAAATAAAAACAAAAGCCCACCCTCTTTAACGAAAATATAATTTGGTTTTAACTACAACTTTGCCATAATTATTTATGAAACAAAAAGTATCATTCCTGAAATTTGTTTTGCGTCTTTCTAGTGAATCCTCGAGTCTTATAAATTGTGAGTCTTTCTTTTAGTCACGTGACAGAACTTTGCTCCCGTGTTTCAGGCATAGTCATCTGCAACTGGTGCGTTCTCTTGAGTGTGGTCGTCACGACGTGGTGCACGTTCGACTCCGCTGGCAGGTCCTGGGTCAAGATGAAGCGCTTCAAAAAGAGCGACAAACCACCCCCAAACCACCGAATATCCGGTCGTCACAGAAACTGGAGGCACAGGTAATACTTATCAATAGTCAAAACCCTGAATTTAAGCAGTTGGATCTAAGCTATTAAAGTTTGAATCCGAATTTTCCTTTCAAAATTTTAGGTTGTTTTGGTTTCAAAATGTTGCGCTGGCAGGTAGAAGGGTCAGCGCAATAGCTTAAGCAATAGAATTTGCAAGTAACATACCCGGATGTGTCCAGAAAGGACATATACAAAGTATCCGATATGTCCTTTTTTGAAGCAACAATTGTCAGCAAAATTCACTTTAAAGTGTTTATTCCACCAGAATTAACTCTAGTGATTAAAAAGTTTCCTAATCCAATGCAGTTATCCAACCAACATCAACAAAATATCTTCAAAAATAATTCTGTGTTTTTACTTCAATTAAGGGTATAAGCAATCATACCTTTAACCGCTTCCCTTACAAATTATTTTTTAAAAAAATTGCAAAAAATCATCACATTTTTTTTATTTTATTACTAAATACAAGAAAACGAAACAAAACAAAATATGTATTTTTTAAGTTCAATTTTTAATTTTTTTACTGGTATAAAAGCATATAGATTTAATATTAGTTTACTATCCCGAGTTACCTCGGGCAAAAAAGTTAAATGTTAGTCTTTGTATGATAGTTTTTGAAACAAGGGAAACACAAAGTGATACCTGACATTCCGTACGCTGGTATCTGGTCTCATTTCTTACGGCATCATCACCATTATTTTACTTTTCTTCAACACAACTATCCTCCTTTGTACATTACTAATCCACAAGCCGTCGTATACTATACCATAGAGAAACATGTTGCCAATCCCGGAAAAGAACCGCGAAATTAAAGAAAAGGCAAATTGTGTGTTGAAACAGAATATTTCCTTTCATTTCCTCCAGGCCGAGTAAAAACGTGATAAAATAAATCGTACTGACAAATTTTGCTTCACCCGAGTTTTCTCGGCATAATAATTAATTGCAATATATACTAACCCGAGATAACTCGGGATAATAAGGCAAGCGGTTAAGGAAGACCCTTAGCAATATTTTTGTATTACCTCTAAATAAGTTTTAAATGGGAAAATTTTAATTAACTGATTATGTAATGTTATTTAAATAGAATAAAATACCAATGTTACATACTTTATTGCAGAAAAGCTATGCGAGAATATCAAGACAGTTGGAATAAGAGGTGTAAGCTTCTCTTTTGCTGTATAGGACATTCTGACCAACAGAGAGTAAGTTTCTTTAAAATAACAATATTTAAATTAGGGTAAAAATAATTTAAAATAACTTAAATTATCTCAATGAATCCTGCTTAGCTAATTTTATTTGAATCTATGGAACAAACTTCACCAAATCTCGCCAAGCCTTGAAAATGTTTTTTCCATTGTAAAACTAATTTTTGGCTAATATTTTTCTTTCAGAACAACTTCGCCGACATCGCCAAGCTTCTGTCCGATTTCTTCAGAGACCTAGACGTAGTTCCTTCCGATGTCGTCGCAGGTCTGGTGCTTCTTCGAAAATTACAACGAATGGAAAGACAAAACACTGTAGATAAAGTAAGTAAATAATTACTTTCGGGCCATGATACTTCTGAATGAAACATTCGTCTATTAGTGTTTTATCCTTTCAGCAGCCTGTTTCAATCGAACGAAGCTAAACATTGAAATTCTTCTTGTAATTTTGAAAAATTATCAAGTGAGGAAGTCGACACAAGAATTGTTATCTTTTTTAAACTTTTATGTCATACTAGTTGACGGATGTTACGAATATGAAAGTTTAATGTTCATAATCCCATGATCTTTGTGCAGATTCGAACTTTACTAACTGCATGAGACTGATATCTTAAGCAAAAATCTACTGAAGCTGAACTATTATTTTTTTATATCATTATTATGATAAAAATAGTTCCTATTTTTACCAACAGATGGCGTTTCGCATGCATAAATCATAAACTCTATTGAAAGTTATGCTTATTCGACAACACATGTTTCCAACGCATTCATAAGCGTGAAATTTGACATTCTGTTTATCTTCCATCTTACATTTCCCAAAACTCTTATTTCCGCATTTCCTGAAATTTACTTTTGTTCAACGCCCTCTATCGAAATAAATGTAAACTAATTTTTGTTCTATTAAAATTCTTGTCCTAAGGGCAAACAAATTTTCTTCATACTGTATTCAAACATCCCATTCCATATCCAACATCCATTTCCATTGATTAGCGTGATTTTTTAAACTGTTGCCAAATTTATGGCATAGTATACTAAAACTATACTAAACGATAAGATTAAAAAGATAAGGTTTGGATTTTTACTGATAACATTTGTTTATTCTTTTGCAGACAGACGATGACACATATCAATTTCTTTCGGGTGTTCCTATAACTCCAGCTACCAGATTTCTGGACATCACTCATCCAGTAAGTAGTTGCCTCTAATCGAATAAATAATTTCAGTAATCGATTATTGATCTTTTATCTTCCATCGT
>JAPDSC010124170.1:0-11527 GCA_026290005.1 Latrodectus geometricus | reverse complement strand
TCATTTTAAAAAAACTCTTTGAAACTAATTATGTATAAGTGTGTGTACGTGTGAATTTCCCTTATAAAATATATTTTATAAATTGAAAATAAACTATTCAGCATTTTTAATTTTAAACATTGTAGAAAGGTACACAGCGCCATCTCTTTTCTTAGAAATCAAATATTTACCTATTACGATACTTTTAATTTAGTTCCAAAGATTTATATGCGCGCGCATTTAAAATAACAAAAACATTATATAATCACAAATTTTTTTCACCTATATCGTGCTTCATTAAGCAAATTGAATACAAATAAGGAAGCTTTGTGATCGCTATATTTTTAAATGTAATTATACATCTTTGAAAACTCTCCCATATATTTTAACACATTTAATTTTATACCAATAAATTAAAAAAACACTCAGGATTAATTTTTTTTAAAATTGTACGTGTTTGTTAAGTTCATTGATTTAATTAATTAATATTATAAAAAACTGATTTTTTTCCCCGATTTTTTATAAATTAGTAAAAAAACTAGTTTTAATTTATTTTTAATTATAAACTTTTATATACATAATAAAAGTAAAAAATATAAAATATGATGATGGAATTGTTTGCGGAAATACTCTTTGAAAGTTATAGTTTTGGGAAAGACATGTTTATTTAATACGTGGGCAATGGTTATTTCTCTCTGTTAATAATTTTCATAATTTTCATTTGTGGTATTTCTTAAAAATAATTACATAGAAATCTTAGAGTAAATTTATTTACTAGAATAATTTCTGAAATTATTCTTGAAGTGCAAATTATTATACATAATTATATGCTCTCAAAAATCTTCATGAGTAAGATTATTCAATTCTCAGTGTGAAAGGTGGTCCTTGAGTTTTGGATATACTTCTAGTTACTATTCGTAAAAGAGGGTTGTGTAGAGTTGTCTCTTCTAACTTACGACTTTAATATGCCGTTTCTCGAACAGCATTTGACATTAATATACAAGAATTTTCAGAATAAATTTCTGAATTTAATATATTTTTTGCTTATAAATAAAATCAACACTGTTGTAAAGTGTATACGAAACTATTTCATTCAGTCCTTTTCTATTTCAATTACTATGATTATTCTTAAAACTCATACTATCGACTCACATAACTATGTTTGTGTGTTTGTCATTAAAGATAAAAGTTGTTTTATTTTTCTAACCTGAATGCAAGATGTTTCTCTATGTGGTATAAACTCATGAAATTCCTGGTTGATTGTTAAATTTACTCTCTCTCTCTCTCTCTCTTTCTTTCTTTCTCTCTCTCTCTCTATCTCTATCTCTATCTATATATCTATCTATCACAATCGGATTACATCATTCCTTAAAAATCAGAATAAATTGTTATTGTCCTGGGGAAAAAGTCATCTCTGGAAATCTAGTATATATGAAATGAGGTATATTAGTCTTGGAAAGTATTAAAACATATTTAATTTAACAGCTTGTAAATACACATTCTTACAAGAGTAATTGAATATATTATTGGATTTTCAAATTCAATAGTATATTCAATGCTATAAAGTTCTTATAAGCTTCATAAGTAAAATAAAATCCACGAAATATTGTGCTTTTAATATATCAGTTTTAATGTATCAAAAATTGGTAACTGCGTGTCTAACTGTCCAATAAGCTAGGAAATTAGTGTACTTACACAAAGAAAATTTCTTTAGTTATTCTCACAAACTTTTGTTAACTACTACATGAACTCTTAATTTTAAAGGCAGAAAAAAAATATGTTGCACATTATTTTTGTTTCAATGCTCCCCGATTGAAGATGTCTTTTTTCTGAATTTGACAAAACTCCCCATGACACTGTTCATCTCATGCAATTGTGGTGAATTGAGAAAGAAATTATAATTTATTGGACATAGCCAGCTTGCTTCCGTACTGCTAAAATTGCATACTTAAAAAAAGTCTTTTTAGAAGTTAAAGGATTTTAACCCTCCGTTTCGAAACTGTAATGCATAAAACTGATTCACATAATCAATAAATAAACTTTCTACCCTTGAAACTCATACAATGTCATAAATAGCATTAAAATGATTACATGTTCTCTTTGATATACGTTCCATTTTCCTAAAAATTCAAATTTTTTACTAGTATAAATTTATTTATATGAAAAGTACAAATATAAACAAGCTTTGTATTCTAAGTAAACTATTCAAAACTTTATAATATTTTTCTTATTTGTATTATTTTTTCACCAATAATCATAAAAGTGGGAAACAAGAAGATAAAAGATTTTATTCTTGTAACAAATATGTGTGCGTATAAAAGAAAATTGCAGTAAATTAACACATTTTCACTTAATTTTTGGAGAGATATTATATTATTGACTATAAAAAGATAGTTTTAAGGGAATCATAAGTAATAACTTCTAACAATGAGAAAATAAGCAAGAAACTGGAAGCTAATCAGAAATACCTAACGGATTCCGGTATAATACAAATGTCCGGATACTTTTACTCCTCAAATCGCCAAAATTGTGAAGATAACTGATAGCAATTAGGTAGAAATGTCAGTAACTAGGCATTTAATATGAAGAATTCAGGCAATTGAAGCAGGAAATTAAAACTCTCACATCTCGACATTTGGAAAACATATAGATCAAAAAATAAAGATTCAAAATTTAATACTTTCATAACTTTTATAATCACAAAATACTAAGCTCAGTAATAAAAAGATAATTTTCTTCAAATTCATATCTTTTATTGTTATTAAATATTTTTGATTTAAGGCTTAAAATATACAGCATAAACTAGTTGAATTTGATCACGTGTAAAACTGGCAAATAGGACAATCTCAAACTTTATAAGGGATTATTTAAAGCAGTGTGTTCCCTCAGTTCTATAAATTTTAAAATAAAATATTTACATTTTTAAAATGCTAAATAATATCAATATTCATAAAAATTTAGCTGTTATATTTGAGTTTTACTATGGTGCATTATATTTAAACTAATGATAATTTGAAATGAAATAAAAAATATATACTTTCTTCTGCTTCCACTCATAAAAAATTCTTAAGTTTTATGCTAAAAAATTATATTAAAATTAGAAGTTTTTAAAAACTAATAAAAGTAAATTTAAGGGGAAAAATATTTGAGTTTTATGCATTTATCAATGCATGGATTAAAATATTTAGCGTTTAACATGAGAAGAGACCCCGTGCTGTATTTATTCGTTGTTTGGTTGACACTACCCAAATTACCCAAATTTATTTACTATTTACAACAGAAGCTGCACATACATTCTCTTTTTAAGTACATGCCTGAAAATTGAAAAACAATATTCTCTTGTATAGCAAGATATCTATCACAAAATATCTACAAAACTATGATGCATAATAGAAAATTTTAAATTTGAGGAACGTGATACTTAGTTGCATTGCTTACAGATACAGATGATATGAAACTAAGGAAAATTATATTTATAACATTGTTTAAAATATGATGAAGAAAATGGAAGAGTAAATGTTCTACTTGATTTTAACACGTAATTTTGTAATTGTCTGTTGTTTATAAATGAATGAGATTTTTATGTGAAGTCCGAATCCGATGTGAACTGTCATTGGCTGACCTTTCTAAAGACAAGCCTAAATCCTTTATAAGAAAGAATGCAGTAAAAGTAACATTATCGTAATAATTTTAGTTTTCTCTAGTCTTCGATGTGTGACGAATCTCTCAAAGATCGATTCATGGCAAAAATGTTTTGTTTTAACTCATTATTTAATCCGTAATTCTTTTTTTTTCGAAAAGAGCTTATAAGGGAAAGTTTTAGAAAACTTTAAGTAGCAGAGTTCTTAAAATGTAAATTTTTCGTATGGGAACAGCTCCACATACCCATAATGAAACGCAAAGTTCTGACTTGGATTTTTTTTTTATTCTGTTGAAGTATATAGAAAAAGATTCATGGTTTGTTATCATATAATTGATGTATGGATTTGTTTGGACAGCATTGTTTGATATCGTAGGGATTATTTTTTTGCTGAATCAGTCCTGTTCCACAGTGTCATTGATCTTGCTATAAGGTTAGAGTCTGTTACTTGAGTCTCAACAGTATAACAGACTTTGGGTATGGCAAGATAACTATTTGAGCATTAGTATCTATTACAGCCTCTTTTGATTTTTTATCCAGAAATTCATTATCTTGAATTCCTTCATGAACACCTTCTGATTAAATTGATCTGCATTCCTTCGTGACTATATTGAATTCTTGTATCTTTTAATATTTCTAGAAGAGATTGAATAAAATTATTAATAATGTATATAGTCATAGTTAATGCAGATAAATAATCTAGATGTAATATTAAACAAGAATTATTTTCCTATAATTTTATATTTCACATTAAAAAACTGTTTCTCCCTGCATTGTTAATAATATAGGAGATTCTGAGTTTTTAAATCAATAATTTCATCATGATAACCATTAAAGTAATTAAGTTACTTAAAGTTATAGTCTAGAAGAAACAATTTTTGCTAGCACTTGACACTTTTTCGTTATATTGACATTTCGAATAAGTCTAAAACTAGTCAAATAAGTCGAATTTTTTAGTCAAAAAATACGTCAGTTAAATAGAAATTTTCCATTGCATTACTTTCTCTCTCTTCTCCCTCAAAAATTGGGTCTAGCTGATAGCATAATGGTTAACTGTCTTTTGGTTCAACAGTTCGTAAGTTCGACTCCCATATCATGCGTGAATTTTTGTAGTGGTTGAGAATCCACTTTAAACTGCAAATCCCCTCCTAATTAGCTCTTGTGTGTACTAAAAAAGATCGTTGAGGGACAAACAAATCAAATATTTCTATCTCGGTTGCTCAGAATTTATTTCTATTTATGTCGAGTATAAAATAAGCCAAGATAAAGCGAATTCTCTCTCAGTTAAAGATCATTCGTCAATTACAATTGATAAAATTGTAATTGACGAATGATCCTTATCTGATACTTATTTTATACTCGACATAAATAAAATATTTCGAGTTCTAAACTTCATAGTCTTTATCTCCCTAATAAAAATTATTGCTTAGGAAGAGTTAATATTTTTAACTATATTAATCTTGAATCAATCAATAATTCTTCTGTACTTATTTAATGTTTAATTAAGCCTCTAATTTTATATAAAGATAAGTAGCCCAAAGCCTTTATTTTTTTATTCTCTAAGCCTCATTTATTATGAAAAACATAATGCTATCATAAGAAATTTTTCTCGCAGTTGTACTTAGGATATAATTATTTTTAGTCCATTTACTCTTAAAGAAAAACTTTTAGGATTCAAAAAGTTTTCTGGTTTTTGTAAAAAACATATTTTTATAGCTAATTGTTAAAAAAATTCCTATTAACTTTTAAGATTATAATTTCAGTAAAAAAGTAATGAATTTCGCAAATAAAACTTTTATAATAAAAGTGATAGATAAAGAATTTAAGTTTTTTTTATTTCTCTTTAATATTTAAGGAACTATATATTGTAAGAAATGAAAGGTGGATAATTTTAGAACATTACACAAAGTGACTCATTAATATTAAACGAAAATATTTCTATAAAATTATCTCTGCAATCTCTTTTTAGAAAAAATAATTTTACATGAGAAAAGCAAGTTAATAGAGATTTTAGTTTCATGAAATTCAAAATCACTGACTTAAGTGATATTTTATTTAATTTAATAATTGTATAAAACAATATCTTTTAAATCTGATGAAAAATGTTTCAGAAATAACTGATTTTAATCTTTTTATTAAAGATGTTTTCCACTGCATAAAATAAATTGAGTATCAAACGAGTTTCATGGCATAAATCTGTTCATTAATCTAAAATATATTATACTAAGATATCTTCACTCGAATAGGCCATCAATATTTATAAAACACTTCTACTCTCCGTTTTATGTATACGAATGCTATAACTTATTGTAAATGAGGAAATGAAATTGAAATTAGAAATCTCAATAAAATGTTTGATTCATCCATATTGAGGCCATGTCTTGTTTTGAGATTATTCTCACCCTTACATTCATTAGAAAAGTTATAGATAGTTAGTTATTCCTTAAAATAAATTTATGAATGTATGACATTGTTATTTAAAATATATAATTTTTATGAAATCAGCCTTGCTTAAATTAAAATTAGTGTATTAGTGAATCTAATTCCAGAATTTTTAATTTTGATTAGTAAGAAAAATTTAATAAACGTTTTTTTCTAATTTAATGAAATTTGTTTTCCATATTTATTATCATTTTTGATAAGAAAATGCAAATTATCAATAATTTATGAGTAAAAATTATAAATTTATTTTTATACCGCAAAGTAACGTTTCTTTAATAATTATTCGTAATATAAGGAACATTCTTAGTGTTTACCATACTTCGAAATGCTATTTCTGATTCAGCTAACACAAAACATGCATCTCTAATATTTGCATAGTATATGCCAATATAATTACCCAATTCTTTACTGGATATGGGAAGTTCAATAGCTTCCTCCATATTTTTCATATCAAAAACAGTGACGTATGCAGTTGCAACTCTGGTATTAACAATCCTTTTCACATTCTTCTTGAATGCCCATTTGTCTCACAAGAAAAGAACGAACTTCACAAATACTTGAATAACAGATGGCCCCCAATTTTGTCGGACCCTGTGAAGAAAGAGACTTTTGTACTTTTTAAAAAGTTTATCCATTCTGTAATTTAACTTCTTTTTTCCCTTGTTTATATATATATATATATATATATAGTAGTAAAGATAATATGTAGTTCATTAGTTGTACCTTCAGGCCCTGTAATTAGTCAACAAAAAATACATTGCCATGAATTGTTTTAAGTACTTTTTGCACATTAGATAATACTCTGTATTTGTACAATGTTTCATGAAGGGTTAATAATAAGTGATGAAAGTAGAATTATTAACTAATTTTAAAGACTCTTTCCATGATAACAATATCTTATTCTCAGATATTCAAGACTATTGATCTTCATGTTATGTTTTCTGAATATTTATGTAGTGATGATATTTCTAAGAAAATTTGTATAAGTATTGAAATATTTCTATACATTAGTAATATCCTCATTATGAGTTCTATTGTTGAATAAAAGGTAAGCACAAAAGAATCACTACAATTGCAGGCAATTTCACAATGTTCTTAGTTTTTGTCTTAGAAATAGCAAGACACTGAGTGTAATGTATGAAACAATTATTAAATAGAAACTTCTTAAAAATATTCTGGAATGCTTTCAACAAAATCAGGAATAATTTTATAAAACTTATTTTTTTTCTGTACTATGTAAATATGTCTTAAAAGTAATGAATTAAAACAAAACATTTTTGCTATGAATCTATCTTTGAGAGATTCATCACACCTCGAAGACTATTATGATAATGTTATTTTTACTGCATTCGTTCTTATAAAGGATTTATGTACTTCAAATATATTTTTTTCAAATCTCTAATGAAATTGCTCAGGTACAATTACAACTTTACATTCAATCCGTGAACCGTCTGTCCGCATCTCTACTGAAAGGCTCAAGTTAGTTAAATGGTTGGACATTGCTTTTCGGGCATAGGTTACCAGGTTCAAACCTAGCCCCTAAAGAATGATGGTGGACAGAAGTTGCGCTTGCATGTGTATCGTCATTGGGGCTTGGGAATTTTCCAGGTTTTCTTCCAAAAGATGAATATGGCTTACTGTCTATGAAAAGTACTTCCAGAAGGCAACATAAGAGATGGATACTAAGTTGCTTACATTGCCCTCTGTAGCTAGGCTGTTTACTATGCAGTGTCAAAAATCTTTATTGAGAACTCACAGTGTCCTGGTAGGAGCATTCAGAATTGTAGAATCTCGAATTCATTCCCAGCTACTGTTGAATAACTGGTAATGGATATTGCACTTCTGTCTTCTGCAAATATATTTTTCAGAATAGGTGATTGGGAGTTTTCTGAATTTCCTTCCTTACGACACAAATATGTGTGGAAACTATCAACAAACTATCTATGAAAAGTCCTCCTGGATATCAATTTACACTAGGAATGGTAAAACTTACAATGGTCTTCGATCATCAGGCTGCGCTACATGTGGTGTCAAAATCTCTACTGAATTTATTTTTCTTATATATTATTTTTCTTGTTTCATGTTTGTTTTGTATTCAGCCGTTTTAAATTCAACGGCCGATTTTCTTTGACGATGTGAATGTTCATGTCACCAAACGTAAACAATTTATTGCTTATTTAGTTTGTTTTACTTTTAACAAGAATTATAGATGGTAGTAGATTCTGAATCAATCAAAACATTTAGAGTTTACTATAAACTTTGCAACCGTAAGCTATATTACTGAAAATTGTTATCTTAACTCACATACATCTTTATCTAAACTACTGATAGTTACACAATCAATTTAACAGCTATAGATAATGTCAGCTGATTTATTTTTGTTTACATTAATAAAAACTAAAAAAAAATAATAAATTTGAAGTGACTCTCTGTATTGAAAATAAAAGTAAACCAAGTTTTGTAAATGAAGTTTATATTGATAAAATTTCCTAATTTAATATTCTTGAAGTGGAAAATTGGTTTTTTGTGTTCCATTAAGTTCATTTTGATTCAAAAGGATGAAGTAAAATATGGTTTCCTTAAAATATTTGCTAAACCCCATAATGAAAAGCTTATAAACCCCATAATGAAAAGCTTATAATAAAATAATATAAAGCTTATAAAGGAATATTTCTTAATCTCAATATTTGCTCAAGAGCCTAATTTTATTTTTGAAATTCATCGTACGTAAAATTCAACCACCATGTTTTAGAAACGCAATGAATATAATAAATAAATTAGATACATTTTATCACATTAGAAGCATTTTCAGTGATTAACCTTGAATTAAACTAAATAAAACAAACTCTTACTAATTTTTAAAAGAATATTGCTTGAATGACTAAATGTGTTTCTAAAACAAACATCGACTTATTTTCATAATTTTTTAGACATCTTTATACGGTATTTTTTTTTCAGATGAAACTATCTAAGCTAAGTATCTTAAGACTAAAAACGAGTTAAATATTTGTTGTGAAAGCTAATTTTATACTAATGTGATTTTAAGAATTAGATATTTTACATTAAAATTTTTAAAAAATTATATTTGATCTTGCAAGTCTGTTATTATTAACTTTTTATTATTTTCTCATTTTCTTTTAAAAGTTTTGAGAAATAAATAGGCAATCGACATCTGACATATAAACTGCTATATATGAAAATAAATTATAATCAATTTATATAAATACGAGCTAAAATATAATTTTTTCCCTACATAGTGGTTCAAAAATTGATATAATTTAAATAGAATATTAAAACTATAAAATACAATGTAATATAATAGTATATATAGAATCTCGTTCACTAATAGAAATTCCAGGTCGTGTGAAATAATGAATTAAACAAAATAAGCTGTGAATTGAATTATGGTATATAAATTACTGAACGAAAATTGTATTTCAAATTCATGACAATGCAATACAAAACTGTATAAGAAAATTAAATGTAGTACATACATATATTATATTGCTTGCAATAAATAACAAAAGAAAAACAACTTTAAACATGATGGTCTAGGCTCATCTTTACTAATCACACTTAACACATTGATTAGTGGAAATAAACTACTGTTCTTTAGTTGTCTTACATTAATAGTTATTTCTTGAATATTTAATTACTGAGGTGTCTCAAATGCTCATAATATTAGAAGATATGTTGTTTCATTGCTGTTGTCTTGAACGTATTTATCAAAATTTTTATTCCACTAAGTTTTGGTTTGGGGTTGTTGTCTGTTTCATCATACATTTAAATGGCTGTCCAAATTAAGCGAAATCTAGTTTAATAAGGTCCAGATTGCCTGCAATCAATAAAATAATAAGAATCCAATAAGCACTGTAAGCTATCAACTTAGTATGTTAATAATTTTATGGTAAATTTACTTTAAAATTCATTTGTTTTAACTCTTATATCTTGGTGAAACATATTCATCTGTCTCTAACGGCCATATTCATCAACCAGAGTTAAATGAGGTTTCAGGGTAAAGGCCGAGTTAAGTCATGAAACGTTATTCACCACGACAAAAACAGCTATTAAGTCGCATATATGGATCCCTGGAATAACCCTACTATTTCGGAATGTTAGTGCCTAGTCAGCAAATAATGGTGGACTTAAGCGATGTGTTTGTTGACATTGATGTGCAAGATTTGCAAAATCTTGAATTAATGGAAAAAAGAGCGAGATGGGTGTGTGAATGTAGGCAAAATGATTTTGAAACTTTGGACGAAGTTGATTTTCGTAGCCGTTATAGATTGAATAAAATCTTTTGTCCATCTTGACGAAACACTTTCCCGCTCGCTACGAAGCTTTGTTTACCTTTTTTGAAGCCAATCAGAAGACGTCTTACATGTCGTGTTCTGTTAACTCCAAAGTTATTTTACACGGAGATTTCCCCATTTCGTGAATAAGAATGGGTGAGTCATGCTAGAGTTTAGTTACATCCAAGATAGGCTACACTCAAGTTAACCCGTGTTTGGTGAATACGGCCGTAAGAAGTTTCTCATTCAACGAAATACCTTTTAATGTGAGATTTTTAAGTTCCATCCTATTTACATGATCAACAAAAACTACATCCATACAATTATAATGACGAGATGAAAAACTCTATTAGATTTATCGTTATTTAAAAAAAATTAAAAACATAAAATTTAGTTTATCTGGAAATACAAATAATCCTAATTAGAGTAGTAAAATCAGTCAAAACTTACAGTTAACGATTGTTATTTATTATCAAGCTTAAATTATTTATATCAAATGAAACTTTAAAATTTTATATTGAAAAAACAATTTTAACATCTACTTTGGTACACTCCGGAACTGAAAAAAACGTAACATCATCAGGAAGAAAATCTTAATTTATTTATGTACTTCTATATAAAAATAAAAAATTTGTATTAACTTAAACAATTTATTTAAAAATTTTTACAAATTATTTAAATTTTAATTCATTTAGACGTTTTTAAATACTATTTAATAAACGTATACTCATGCAAGTTAACTTATATATTTTCTAATTTACATTTTTCAACTCATAGAACTTTAACTTACAAAAAACTATAAAATGTATATTATAAAATTAGAGTGCTTTCATTCCACACAATATCTTAGTTTTTCAAGAAAGTATTTTTCCATATAACTCTACAGTTTTCGATACTTTTTCCTATACATTTTGCTGTACTAATTTCCATTCAAAGACACGAGAAAATGTATATCATATATTAGAATTCACTATGCATTTTAATCATATATAAGTGTATATCTTGTTTTATAAAATAATAGAGAACCTGGAATATATTTTTTCCTACAGTTTCTTATGAAATTTATTTACTGCATTTTTATCACTCTTATATTCACTTCAAAAAATGACTATATCTTCGATTTTACAAAATTTGCATTTTGATTGCTATGAATAATTTACATGCTTTCAATATA
>JAPDSC010124161.1:22731-36189 GCA_026290005.1 Latrodectus geometricus | reverse complement strand
AAGGGAATTCCCCTACTTGTTTGTACGCGCTAAAGGGGAATTCACTTAAATCTTTAAGCTAGTGTTCGCAAACTATCGATGGTTTCAGACTTTTTTCTTTCATAAATACTTTTTTGTGATATGAACATACTTCGCAAAAATTAAATTTGACAAAAAAAATTTAAGTACATAAAATTTCAAATCGTGCTAAATGGAATAAAATCGTGTAAAAAAATTAAAAATATTCAATTTTCAAACCGTGTTATATCAAAACCGTGTACAAAAAGACCGTGTAAAAACAGACTTAGGTGTAGTGAATAGCCTATTAGCCCTAAATTGTGAACCTAATACCCTGGTGTAAGTCCTTTTAATATCCAATGCATAAATTATCTTCCTGGTGGGATTAATCATATATAATAGTTGACATTTATTTGTCACAAAGATGGAAATCTAGAAAATTCCCAAGCTATCTTAATAGACGTTCTTATGAAAGATAGAAACAACACATTCATCTTCCTTATTCAACAATATAATCAAACCCAGAGTATGAGGCTCATACAAGAGTTATTTTAGTACTAGCCCACAGTGAACCCTAGCTCATGCATGCTAAAGGTTTCTTAAAGTATGAACTCGGATATTAACCCCATCATTTGTCCTAGCCCAAGTTTACAAGCCAATTGGCTTTGTTTACGAATTTCAAACAGCAGAAATATAGGTATCTGAAAAGGAAAACAATAAAATAAAGTTCTGAAAAAATTAACAATCTTTTACAACAGGCTACAGCATTACACAATTAAAGTTGTGAAAATGATAACTGCTGAAAATTGGAGGGAAGATTACGAAAGGAAACAACGATCTCGTTTCAATAACTTAAAAATCCTGACTTTTCTTGCAATCTAATTAAATTTTAATATCCATGTAATTACTATATTCCACACAAAGTTGCCTTCAATTTCAACTTTATTAAAGTTATGAATTTGAAATTGAGATTTAAACTTTATGAAAATTCCAATCATATAATTATGTTTCCAAAAAAATAAAAATTACTATTCTAAATACATTTATGATTTGGAAATTAATTTTATCCAAAAACTTTTTTTTCTAATTTATACATTTTTAAATGTTAGTAACCATTCTTATGTATCTCAATTTTAAAACGTCATTTTTAAGCATTGAATTTAACATCGATTTTCTATGAATAGCATTTTAATGAAATTCACTCTCAAAAAAGAAACGCATTTTTCAACAGAATGAAAAGACTTTATGAATAATATAAACTAAATCCCGCAAGTGGGATTCATTTGTTGGTTCAAACAATCACTCAAATAGAGAGAAAAATCTAACTTTATAATAAACCCAAAGATACATAATTAGAAAGGTATTTTCTTTTCCTCAAAGCAAAACTCGTACGAGAATAATATTATTTGTTTAAAACGACATTTTCTTAGAGATTTACAGATTTTTTAAATTTCAATTCTCCCAATCACGTGAAAAGCAAGTATTGTCTTCTCGATATCCAAAAATTCTAGTCTTGAAATTCAAAAGAAATATTCTTTCAAATTAAGATAAATAAAAAGATATAGTTCCGAGGTAGGGAAAAAAAATTGTGAGTGCAGGAATTCCCTCATTATTTTCCCCCTTCCATTTTATTCAGACGTATAACTCACACTTTTTAATTGAACAAAAACAGAGTCATTCAATTCGAATGAGAAACTGAAAAACCTTTACTTGATATTGACTGTAACGAGGACTGGTTGAATGGATAAAAATCCACTATTTCTGTGTGGAACTTTTTTATGATTATTTTTTTATTCAATTCCCACTCTGAATCCTAGGGGTGATTCCTTAAATGAAACAAAAAAAATTATTCACGACAACACAAAACCAAGTGGAAAAAAAAAACGAAGATGAATAAGCTCGCGTGCAAGTGTGGGGGAAAAAAAACCAAGAATCGCACAATGAATTCCCTTATAAAAGGTAAGACGAAGCAATAAATGTTTTGTTTCAAATGCGATTTATTCAGAACTCGAAACTGGTTCATTTTTATAAAGGTTTCTAAAGGGATATTAAAAGTTGTTTCTTAAACTATGTGTTTTATAATATGCCGACATCTTTCGGGGGTAATGTACAAATTGATATTTGCAACCTAATTCAGTTCATATTTAATGAAATGAATTTCCCTAAAGCACATTATAATTTTATTTTTAAAAAATTTATTTAAGGATATACTCCAGCAAGTTTTATAATTTTTCATTAAATAAAGTAAAACCTCTAAGGTAAATAAAATTTTTTAAATTTTATTTTTCAAAAATTATTTACATATATATTTTACCAAACTTTATTTTTAGAAAACTTATTTAAATGTTAGTATAAATTTCAGATAATAATATATTTTCTCATTAAATAAAATAAACACTCAAAAAGAAAACGAAATTTTATGAATTAGAAATTAAATTTATTTAAATATATTCCCCAAATTTTTTTATTGTTGATACCAAATCAATAAATATTAACAAAAGAATTATTATTTACTACTCAGTTTTTGTGTCAGAGATATTAAAAATTGTATTAATGCATTTTAATTGCGTATTATATTCTTATGTTTTAATCGAGTAAGTTATGACATAATTTTCGTATAGTTTAATGTCGATAATTTTTTTAACTTATTGGAATTTTTTTTACAATTATTCAGTAATATAACATTTAAACATTAAAATTGTTAAGAAATTAGAACCTTTGAGTAAGATATGTCCCAGAATTCTCACATATTTTTCTTAATTCCTCACTCACTCAAAATATTAAAGTATCGGACCCCTCCTTTTTTTCTACATTGTCATATAACTTTTTTTTTATTTTTGATAAAATGTACAATATTTCAACTTTTGAAAAAATAATTGTCATATTTTTTATAGTAAACTATATTATGACAAGGTGTACTATCGAAGCAGTGAATAAAAACAAATAATTAGTACATCCATTGATGCGATAGTGTTTTCGATTTTTCCAATTCGCCGCCTATCGTAAAGGCAATGTAAAAAGAATTTCCCCTCGTCACTAAGGATAGTTTTTAAACTTTCTACACTTCATTTGACTATTTTTAGGTGATCTATACATGAGGTCTTATTCCATGGTGCAAAACAGCGTATTTGAAAGTACCATATAATTAAATATTATTTTTTTAATTGGTGAAGCTTCCAGAAAAATAGAAATATATTCTCTACAAGAAAACACTAATCATGACAATTGGCGAATACTAATTTTCAATTTTACAAAAATGTTCAAATGATACATGAGGGTTTTCGTATTCAAGTATTTTACAAATTATAATAATAAGGAATGGCAGATTAAAAATTAACAAAAATAATATTTTAAAATACAAAACAGTTACAATTAAATTTGTTAATATTCATGAGGTGTTAACAATGCTGGTTGATTTCATTTAATTATCTGCCGTAAACTTGCTTTAATTTATAACTTTTTATAGGATTTGTAAAAAAATTTATTGCATACTTTGACTTCAACGCTTTGGTTCCTGATAGTTAATTAATTAAAAACTACAGCATATATAAGTGAAGTTCTTATTTTAAAAACATGATACATTCTATACATACTCATTATTAATTATATAGATGGTATTCTTATAAAATTAAACCCAAAATATCTTATTTATTTTAATCTCTATGTACAAAATTTATTTTATTTAAACCACTAACTTTGTTAACTATTAAGTATATTTTTAAAGTGAAAAAATAAATTTAATATTTATATACATAACCTTATCATTAATAAACCTTGATACATTTTACATTCATTTACAACGGATCACATTGTTCTCAAAAAAGAAACCAAATATTGAAGCACTTAGAAACCAAATATTGAAATAAAAAACCAAATATTGACACATTAGAAAACAAATATTGAAGCACTTACATTCATAAGTGCTTCAATATTTTGTTTCTAATGATTTCACACTTTTCAATATTTTCTGGATTGTTGGGTGCAATGCATGTATAATACAAAATCTGTAAATCTTGATATTTTCAAAAATAAAATGGCAATATTTGTTTTTTTATAAAACATTAGATTTGAATTATTGTTTTAAATTAATATTAAGTTTATATAAATCAATTTGATTAAATTCATTGACTGATCACTAGCAGTTGACCAAACGAATTGCAATCAATCCTTAATTAGTTCTTGTTGCTTAACGATTGATTTGAATGTATTAAATGGCCATTAGTTCTAATTATACAATTAAAACTTAAAAAAAGTATACTTTAAAATTCAACTAAATTTCTAAATGCATAAAAATTGCTTGTAAATACATATTATAACGCGTCGATCATTTTCAACAAAAAATATATCGCCAAATGATGGTTTAATACAAAAAATTTGCTCATTTTATGTAACCCCAATAATATTGGCTAACAAGTACGGTATTTTTTACTATATTTTCCAAAATATAAGAGGAATAAAAAAATTTATTTCTTTTTATGAATGTCTTTTTATACATAATATAGTTAAGGAATGAAAGTAGAAGTTATTTTATTTTTTAATTCATATTTCAAAAGTTTTATTGGTACTGTTGCCACCCAACCTGTCTAGTGGTTAGCGTACCAGATTTCAGATGGGTGGGACCTGGGTTCGAATCCTGGCTCGGGCAGAGATGTACTTTCTCCCTCTCTCTCTCTCTCTCTCTCTCTCTCTCTTTCTTGTATTTGTCCTTTCTTTGTGTCTGTGTGTGAATGGTTGCCTACCCTATAAACGGGTACCTATGACACGTGTGTACTGAGGAAGTCGGACTTCACACCAAATATGGTTCAGTTGGAAAATTGGAGCAAAGCACCTCATATTGCCAGCCTGGCTGGCACACAACAACAACATTGGTACTGTTACTGAAAACGAATATAAACTTAAAATTTGAATACACTAAAAATTTACAAAACTTGAGTTTATGAAATAACTTTGTCAGCATAATCAAGATTACACCATTTGGCTCAAGATTGGAATATTTGGCGACAGTTTTATTTATATGGATTTGGTCATAAATACCAGATTGATTTTATTGAATATCAATGATGATCGCGCAATTAAATTATATTTTTCCATTTATTTTGAAGAACTTATGGTCTCAAATGTATTACATTGATTGCATTTTATATTTACAGGTAAAATCAATGCTTTATAGTAATATAGTATGTGTTTCAGAAGATAATTTTTATTCTATTAAACGTAATACTTCTATTACATGTTTATATGCTGAAATATCTGATACTTCTTTTTTAATGTAGCTTTATTATAAATATCTAAGAGTCAATAGTTCTTCTATTTTCCCACCAATATACAATAGCATCTAAAAAGATCACAGAGTTAAATTTTCGTTCGAAATTACCCATCATTCTCAGCTGAAAGTAAGAACTTTCAATTGGAAGTAGGGAACAAATTGTATCATTTTCTCAAACACAATGGAACGATTTGAAAGGTAATGCTGAAATGCTTCTCGACACAATACGCTATCAGATTTGTGTTCCTTAAATTGATGAAGCCCGAAATGAAATTATGTAAGGTTTTAGCGAAGGAACAATTCTGTATCGTTTTTCAACTTGGATGCTTAAACAGCGATATCGAACTTTCACCATTGTAACTCAAGTTATTTATTGTTCGCATGAAAAATAATCTCCCGGGAACAATGCTGTCGTGTAAAACATACTTTTCCTGAACTGGCTTTTACGCCAAACAGTAAATAGTTTCTACAGTACTTTAAGAAAAAAACCAAAAAGTAAAAGACCAAACCTTAAGTAAAAGATTTTGGGACTTAAATTGTGTTAACTTATTTAATTTAATGATATAAAGTGGAATTTTTGGAGACAATGTCATTCCAAGAAACTTAAAAGACAGTATAGTATCACAATTATTAAAACAGTTTGATTACAAAAATGAAAAAGCTTATTTTTCTATTCAAAATTCCTAATGCAAGAAAAAGTTCTATAGTGGGGAGAAATACACAATTAAAGCATTTTCGCTATGTTTACAACATTGCTTTGCATTTGAGTATGAAAACTTTAAATCCACAAGTAAATTATTTACTACTAAATTTTTAATTTTCTAATTATATTTTACATTTAATACGTGACTTTTATGGTTATTTTTAACTAATCTTCCATTTTTTGAATTTACATTTTGTAATTTTTACAATACAATATTACATTCTTTAATTTAAAAAAAAATATTATGTTTTGTAATTTTTTTCAAAAAAATGAAAATTTTTATTATTAATAAAATAAATAAGTACTGCTTTAAGATTTTTTGCTAAAATTTCAAATTTCATTTTATTATTTTTGTTTATGTTATCGAAGATTTTTTGTTAAATTTTAATTTCATGTTTAGTAAAAATATTTAATTAGAAGTCTGTACAATTTTAATTTATATCTATCCTACATTAAGTTGTTACCATGAAAAATTTTTTGACTTTGAGTAGTAGATAGCATAACAGCCGAAGTTAAGAAAATCCTTTAGCGCATCCATTTCTTTTTTCTTTTTTCAAGCAGAACTTTTCATAAGTTTAATGCCTCATTTACGAGTCAAAAGGGAGAAAACCCAAAAAACTACTAAGCACTTACTTTAAAAACTGTGTACGCAGAAATCGGAAAAATTGAAATTTTCCCCAAAACTATCACACTGCATCAAAAAGGACATTTGGAACTATGGAATTTTTCATGTTCTAAGAACTTCTAAGCATGATGAACTCCGACCTTAAAAGTTACCGAAACTGTAACCTTTCATTGATCAAACCCATACTTAACCAGTCAAACTAGGGTTTTAGGCTCTTCTTTCTAGGATAGTTCCTATGTCGTCGGTACATATTTCGCATTCTATTTTAAGTTTAATGAATATAATTTTGTTTAAATTTCGGTATTTAGTAGGGACTTTAGAGTGAGTTTATAGAATTGATTTGAGATATTAAAATGCCTACTTCATCATAACACAGCCATTAAATTTTTTTATTTACCCTACACATTGGGATATTTAATTAAGAGTAGGGGGAGTATAAATTTACTTTTATCAACATGGAATAGGATCTTGGTTACATTTTCTGGATAAATTTTTATGTAATATTTTTAAAAAAAGGAATTTATATTAAGAGGTTTTTGAATACATCTAATAAAGAATAAAAGTTAAATTATAGTATTTGTAAAAACGATGTAGGATAAAACACTTTACTCAATATAAACTTCAAAAGATAAGTACTAGTTTATGAATGTTAAAATATTTTTAGAAAAGTTTGTAAGAATTTAAAGTTTCTTTATCAATTAAATCTAAATAAATTTTTTTACAAAAAAAAGCATAATTATTAAAAGCTTTATCAACAGCCATAATAATAAAGTTTTCTTTAAGAATTTTAATAGCAGTTTTCAATGGGCTGAATTTAATATCAGGAAATGTTATATTATTATCAGAAATATAATTTTTAATTTTATAATATAGTTTAGTATTCTAAATTGTAAAAAAGTCAACTGGTGTATTGTAACAATTTGAAATTTTAAAGATAAAGGAATCAATATTTTGTAGAATAACTTTAAAAATTTTGGATTTATTTATTTGAAAAACCGGTCTGTATTTAGTACCTTTATTTACAATTTCTTTAAGATTAAGACCGTTGACAATATTAAGGTCACCTATAATGATGTGTCCGAAATCGGGATTTATAAATATAATATAATATATATTTATGTTATATTTCTTAATTTTTCTTGATTTTGTCTTATTTGTATTAAATTGTATATTTGTGTGGGAAATTAAAAAACAAAAATCAATATAGACGAAAAGTCTCTCATTTTCAACAGCATACTATTTTATCTGAATAAATTGATTTATTTTATTTTATTTTAATTTATTTATTTTATATTATTTCATGATTTTTATTTCTTTTTTATTAAGATTGTGGCACAAAAATAATAAACAATATTTTTAAATTATTGGATTGGCGAATTCTTGAGAGTTCCTCAAAGTCATCATGGATTGCAGTGCTTCAGGCAGATTTAAACAAAACACTTACGATATCATTTTTTTAAGGAGACATTAAGCTGTACACCAAATTTTTTACTGAGCATTTAACACCTTTTCGCCGATAAAATTTACACAACTCAACTCGACATTCAACCTCCCCCCCACCGGTTTAATTGTTCACTGAAATGAGTTGGCAGACATCACCCCGACAAAGCGAGTGAAATACGTTTCCACCTTGAGAAAGAAATGTTGATAATAGACAATGGACGGTTTCAGTCAATCGCACAAACGGTGGAAAAAATGAGGGAAAAACTTTTTTCCTGCCCCCCCCCCTTTTTTCAATCATTATTAGGAGGAAATCTTCATTCCATCACACCTCACATTATGCTCTTCAAGTCTTCATTGTTTCAGTTCAAATCTCAATCATGTTTTCGCAGCTTCCAGGCATAAAAGAAGAATTCTTATCAAAGATCACGATTTGTCTTTTGTTCGGTTCTTTTTCAATTTTTTGGGTTTAATAGCATGTTTTGACACCGAAAATTCAGTTCTTCTAGTCAATATCTTTTTCTATTAGAAGTGAAATCTTTAAAAGCCATTCTTTCAGGACTAAAAACTAGAATAACATGCAATGAGGAATACATTCTTTGTTGTATTTTTACTTTTTGGTTAAATAACTTTTTTTTTTCCTGAATAAAATCATCAGTTATCGAATTTGTTGGACAAGTGAACTGTGATTTGTTTCATAAAGGAAATTTCATGGCTTTTTATGTCTTTAAATTTTTTTAGATGAGGATTAAAATAATTAAAATCAACATTTAGCACATTTTTCATTAAAGTGTATCATTATCTGGTGCTTAGCTAAATTAACAATAATGAAAATTTTAATACAGCAAATAAAATAAAATCTGCATTTTCTAAATATTAATAAAATGAAAAGATAATAGCTTATATCAGGAAATACATTTTATAAAAATAATATAGTATAAATAATTACGTTTTTCAATAAATTAAAAACCATTTTTACCTATTATTAATAAGCAAGGAAAGAAATATAAATTTCTAAAGTCAAAAATATAATTTGGTAATTATTTAATTATGTCTTAATAAAATATCGAATATCTTTCAAATTAATTTCCATATAAACACTGCCAATTTAAGTATTTATAATTTCATACATACATTTAATAACTCATTTCAAGGTAGTAGAGGAAGTATTAGTATGGGGGAAAAGAAACCCATTATTTTTTGGTCGATGATTGTTCGATATTCCGTTAAGTATAGATCATACAATTTCAGATTTATGTTCATTGTAAAGGTCACATTTCACAATAAAAAGATATTTTCCAGTTTTTTATTTGATACATTCAGTTTTAAGATAAATTGCGTTAAAAATGGATGTCAGCCAAGAGAAAATGCAGTTAATTCACAGTTTTTCTTTGATAAAGGCAAAAACACAAGTCAGGCAGTTGAAAATGGGGAATGGTGTTTATGGTCTCGATACTATAAAAGCCAATTACGTGTAATTTCGGCTTCCTCGATTCCTTTCAAGTATACTTAATGTTAAAGATGCACAGGTATGCCCATCATTGAAAATATCGATAAAATCACAAAAATGTCCTAATTTGATCAGAATGTTATAAGATCAGCTACAAAACAGTTTGAAATTATTTGCCCAAAGCTAATCAAAAACATGTTGATAAAGTCTTGAATTACGTAAAAAAATAATGTATTTTTTTTTCACCCTAATATTTATATAATTGAACTCATAGTATTATAAGAAAAAAAATTCACATACGATTATACATAACTTTTGAAATGTTTCTTTGAAAATTTAATTAAAAATATTTAATTTTAATGCAGTATTTTTCTTTCAAATACACTTTTAGGTAAATTTAAAAAAAGTATAAATTAATTTCAGTTCAGCGAATTGCACATTTTGGCACACTGAATTTCTAAAAATTCTCAAATTTAATCTATTAAATTTCTTTGTTTTGAACTATTTATTAATAAATAGTTTGCTACAAATAAAATTATAATCAATCATTTTTGCGTTCATTTAAATAATTATACTTTTTTATATTATCGAAATAATAATATAGCAACGACAATAAAATTAATATACATTTTATATATACCTAAAAGTTAACAGATTTTTATATAATACGCATTCATATTAAGCAAAATATTAATATGAATCTGTTTTCCTAAATTCCTTAAGTTATTTATTATTTTGCAGATTTGAAAAAATATAAAACGTCATTAAAAATATTTTTTCACACATAAAAAAGTATATTTTTCATATCCTGTGAAGAATTATAAAAAAAACAGTATATGCACAATTCTTATGTTTAATTCTAAATTTTGTTAAATATTAATAGACAGTATTTTATACTGAACAAAAAATTTATTTGAATAGTAGGAAAACTTTATTATTATTTTCATCCTTATAGAAATATTTCAATTTTGAAAGAAAACATCATCTTTATTTGTGTATTAATTTGATGCCGCTATTTTAATAAGTTTTCATTATTTGACATAATATTTAAGTGAATGAATCCATCTTTTTCGCGAATGTTTCGATGGCTGTTTTGGTTTTCAATATATAACTCAAAAGCCTTAAAACTTTGATGCAAGACCGTCAAGAAAAATTTGATTTGACATCTCAAATCTTTGGAACATTCTCTTGGCTTATTGGCGCTGACTTACAGATTCAAAGTATACACCAACTTTTTAAACGCTGAAACTTTCTTCTGCCGAATCACTTAAGTCACGATCTGCGAGGGAATTTTTTTTCCAGTTTCCGTTTTTCCTCCTGATACTTAAGTCTGCGAAGCCATCGACACGTTTTGTGCAGCGTAATGCAATTAGCACCCGCACAACGCAATTAAGATATTCAGAATTCATTAACGTCCAGTCTCTTAAGCCGGACCCCTCTATAGGAAGAATTTTTCACGCTATTGACCTTTTACCAAGCACTTAATGGTGGAAATACTTTTCCCCATCGCGCTAAAAGTTACATTTCATTATGCATCTGAGCTTGTGATGAAGGGAAGAAGTATAAAGGAGAGGGAAAAAAAAGGGAATTCACATCACAACTCGAGCATACTTGGCTCTCTTCTGTGTTCTGAGTTTCAATTACAACAAGAAAAGTCTTGACTTGTATCTTCCTCTTTTCCCTTAAGTATTTGGCGATCTCATTACTATTATTATAATTCATTTTCCCTTTTGGGGAAGAAGACGGCCCTTTTACCCAAGTATTCCCCATCTTCATTCATTTCGTGAGAAGGGGTTTGTATCCCTTTGATGGTAGGGGAGGCCGGTGTAGGTGGGATGAGCTTTATAGAAATCGTCTGCCTTTCCTAGCATCTCCATCTTAAAAAGTCATCTTCCGTATCTCCACATCCGGCCTTTACACCTGCATCTAATCCGATATCTGTAATTAAATTTGCGAGCCTCTTCTGCATTGTATTCCCCCCTACGCTCACTCCCACTCAAATTTCTTTAACACTTTCCTCCTCAGAAAAGAACGGAAGAAATAATGCGAGAAATAATTTTTTATTGCGATTATTATATACCTATTCCGCGTCACGGAGCGGCCCTTAAAAATTAATATGATTGAAACACGAGTTAATGAAATAGAAAGCAACTTTCCCACTTGCTACCACCGCCTGAGCATTTCATGTTCTTTCTTAATGCTTAATGCGGAAGAAAGTAGTGCCGCCGCCACGCGGAAGAATACATTCTATTTCTTCTTTCCCCTTTTTTTTCACCCACTAATACAGTACTTCCGAGGGGGCGAGGCTTACAAGGAAATAAATAAATAAATAATAATAATAAAGGAACTTTTCTATTTTTATTTGCACACTCCTTTTTTTTTCCTCAGCGGAATGGCACCCAACTTTATCCCCCAAACTCCCCCCTCACACAGTTCAGGGGAAAGAAAAGGGTTTGAAATGAAATTAAAAGTTAGAAAAAAAAAATTTATCGAGTACAGAAAAAGTCAGATCAACTCTACATAGGTGATCTCAGTTTCAAAATAAAATAACAAAAAAAAAGGAATATATTTTACGAAGAGGTAAGATTTTGATTGTGTTCGTATGTTTTTTCTTTATTACTGCATGTATTTTCTCTTCCACTTTTTCTTAAATGTCGATAACAAAAGAGCTAAGATTATTATTTTGAGACGGTTTCTGGTTTCATTTCATTTCGATTTTCTTACTCCTCATTTTAAATAAAACAAATGAGAGTTGAAAAATATCAATAAAATAAATTTAGGGGAGAAAACAGACGGTAAAGCGATGTAAGTTAATAGCACGTGATTCAGGGAAACAGTGGTATTGGTCCTTTATCTCCACTTCTTTTACAAAATGTCATTTTGACTCTTAAACCAAATTTTTTTTTATCAGGAATCGTCAAATGAAATAAAACATGTTTGGTTATTATATCAACCATCTTTCAATTTACAATCGCGCGCATAGATTTCAATGCACATTTTTATTTAGTTGCTCTGTAATAGGTGATAGTTCGTAATCAAAAATGATTTTTTGAAATCCAAGTGCTGTGTTTTGGAATTATGAATACTTGGAAATATACTACATTATTGGAAAAATTCAATTCAAGAGAAAGGGAATTATTATAACTTTTTCATCCAAAATAGAAAGGAAATTGTATCCAATGCTTTCTCGCTTTGCGCGTGTAAATTAAATTTTATTCAGTTATAAAGTGCATTTATTTTAAGTAAAAAGACTTTATTGCTTCTATTGATGAAATTGAAATCGTATTTATTTTCCAAAATGAATCATAAAGTGGAAAATTTTGAGAGAGCTCTTTCATTTAGAAAATCGAGCAACAAACTAAGTAAATACAATGCTTAAATATTTATCCAGTTTTCAAATAACTAATTTTGTTATCCATATTGAATCAGAAGATTGGCTAAATGTAATATTCCCAATCTATTCTTGTATTTCCAGCCAATTTATCAGTGATTTTTTTAAATTTTCTTAATAAAAGAATGAATTTTAATAAATGATATTTTAGAATCAAAATATGTATTTTTTATATCTTAGTAGGCCGTGGTGACCTAGTTAAGTAAGACATCAGTCTCACTATCAGCAGGCAGTGAGTTCGATTCCCGGCCTAATCGAAGATCCACCGTGATCACTACGGGT
Source organism: Latrodectus geometricus (assembly GCA_026290005.1). NCBI lineage: Eukaryota > Metazoa > Arthropoda > Arachnida > Araneae > Theridiidae > Latrodectus > Latrodectus geometricus. The sequence continues at coordinate 23,035 of JAPDSC010124161.1, read as the reverse complement.
CGTATAAAAGGTCTTGGTTTACAATGACCTCTAAGTAATATAAAACCTCTGGGGAGGTACGTCAAGTTTTGGGGTCTCCTATTTGGTCCCTAATTCTAAACTACAAGGACTCAACCACGCTCTAATATTTTCATTGATTTCATTAATATATAATAGTTCTTCTTCTTCAATGTGAACTATAAGCAGTTAACATAAGGCTTTAAATTTGATAGCTATTACCAACCTAATTATATTAGGTGACTATTATATTGAACAATAATCATATATATATATATATATATATATATATATATATATATATATA
>JAPDSC010124161.1:3635-22721 GCA_026290005.1 Latrodectus geometricus | reverse complement strand
ATATATATATATATATATATATATATATATATATATATATATACTTTAACAACCGCCCACCCTGTCTTGTGGTTAGAGTACCTGACTACGGATGAGGAGGACCTGGGTTCGAATCCCGGCTCGGGCATGGATGTACTTTCTCTCTCTCTGTGTTTCTTGTCCTTTCCTCAGATGATGGATGAATGTGGCCCGTCCTATAAACGGATTTGTGGTGGTGTGGCGTGGGCGATGCTACTCATACTTCCGTGACTTGGTTCACAGGTGCCCACCGGTTAACGATAAAATGAGTAGCAGTTTACGACCTTGTTGCGGCAAATGGGTTAATTACTCAAGTGTGCCCTCCATTGGAAACAAAAACAACTTTTAATATCAAATTATTTCTGCCTATTTTATGAATTTCTATTTTTATAATCAAATCAATAAATTACACATGACTATAACTATAAATCTTTAATAATAAAAACAAATTATATCAGGCTATTTAGGGTGCGAATCAAATAAATTCCCTTCCCATGCAGATTTCAACAAATGTTCCATTTCAAGGAATTCACCTTTCCTCCACGCATTCAAATGATTCCCTCTCAAAACTAACTCATGAAGAATGTTTAATGGCGTCCCAGCGGGACAACTGATTCCTCATGCACTCCATTGATATCCCACGTCATTCAAGTCCTCAGCCAGAGAATCGACCTTGAAGAGGAGCTGACATGCTTTCCAGCAGACAGCCTTATCTGGATCCATCTCATCTCTTCTTTTATTTTTTGTTTTTCTTCTTAATTTTTAAAAGAAAAAGTAGAGAGCGAATTGCGCGCATGGATGAAACGAAAGCGTGCGGTTCTTTGGGATAAAAGATCTTGACGATTCCTGACAACTTCGGAAATGTTTGCAAAGCAAGCTGCAACAGTGACGAGTGCATCGCACGAAGGAGGATCTTTTTTTCACATTTCATCTGTCATTGTTAATGTTGATTACCATTCAACATTTCTTGTCACCAAATGTTACTGATTTTGAATACAGCATAAAGATGTTACGAAAAAAATTGTGTTGAAATAATTATTCCAACTCATTTATCACTGAAAATTTTATTTTATTTTAAAAAGAAAGTAATTTGGTAGTTTTGTCATTTATTAGCCTTTGGAGCTGCTGAGTTCTTTTTATTTTTTTTTTAGTCATGACAGCCTAGTTTCTTGGCATTGTAAATAGTCTTTAACGTCAGCTATGAACACTTTTCAGTCAAATATTCATTAAAGATATGTATATATTTGGACTAGTTTATATATAGTTATTTATAATGTATATATAAAATAAAAACATTTTGTCAGTTTTGAAAATTTATATTGTATCATATGATCTGTATATATATATAACCATTTCAATGTTGCTATTTAACTATTATTTCAACTGTAAATAGCTTCTGTATATGAAAATAGCATTATTTTATAAGTTAGCAATTATTCTGTAATTAATTTCGAATTCAGATTTTCGTTATTTGCATTCGTTGTTTGCATAGTTTACAAATTACGTCTTTTCGAAAATTAATTTTTTGGTAAAAATATTTATCGTAAATTTAAAAGCTTTCGAAAAAAATTTAAAGGTATTGCATGATTTATTTAAAATTATTTTTTCATTCTTATGAGATATAGAGTTTAATATTTAATTTAAGGTAAAATTTTCTAAAGTAATATCGATAGTTAAAGGAAAATAAACATATTTTAATGCAATAAAAAAATTTATGTTTATTTTTAAATCTTTTCGTCTTCAACAAGTTTCTGTTTTTTAATAAAACATATTTTATGGATGATTTCGTTTTTCTATATCAACTGATGTTTCCAATAACTTATTATTAATTTACAATTTTTAATAATTGATTACAATTTAAATAACAAATTTTAAATATTAAAATTATTTTCTAGTATTTTACAAAAATAATATCTGTGAGGGATTTAATCTTCAAAATATATCTTCATTATTGATTAAAAAAAATTTCTTAAAACTATTGCTAAATAGTATTTAATATATAATAATAATTAATTAAATAATAGTTAAAAACTCTTACTTAATCTGTATTCAAATTTACATTTTTATTCTCATGAATCTCAATTACATACATTAAGATTCAGCAACTTAATGTACTTCTCGTTTAAATTCCTTTAAAAAAATATAAAAGTTGCAAAATATTTTTTGTGTATTATTTGACATAGGTCAATGAATATCTTAAGAACAATCGCCTAGGGATTTTCTATAATATTTTTCAAAAATAATATTTACTAATGTAAGGAATGAAAACTCGAAATCTCTCTCAAGTATACAAACCGGTATATGAGCATGTAGAAAACAAAAACGTAATCTTCATCTCCGCTGGAATTGAACTAGAGACCTCCAACTACAAGGAGCATGATCTACTAATAGACCCATGGCTTTGTGGAGGTGAAATTCACTCATCCAGATGGATCTCCAATAGGTTGATTTTTTTTATTTGAATCAAGTTAATCCTCATTTTCCTACCTTTGGACTCAATGTGGCAGTTCAGAAATCAATAAATAAATAAATAAATAAAATAAAGTAAAAAAATTTAAAAAAAAATAAATAAGTAGTTATTTACAAAAGTGATTTCTTTATTCTCTGGTTATTCTGAGGAATTAAGAATGATTTTTATTTCATTATCTTCCATATGTAATTTTAAAGTCAATTAATTACCAATTTTCTAAATTTTATTTCATTTCTAAAAGGTATTAAATCTTTCTTTCTCATCGTTAGGAAATAATGACATTACATAATTAAAAATATTTACTTTTTCAAATAGTTTTTACTTGATATTAAATATAAATGTAAAATATATATAAATAAATATAATATAAATGTAAAATATAAAAAATATAAATGTAAATACAAAATACAAATGTAAAATCTAACAGCTCACACAACTGAGCCATACATGCAATACAAACGCATATTTTCATATTTTATTCACTTCAGAATTATTAATCGTAATTTAATTAATATTATAAAAATCGCAAGCGTTTTAAATGTAAATAATCAATATTAGGTGGTTCAAAAACTTCAAAACTCTAAGCAATGGGTACTACATGACATGAAAATTAAAATTTTGTTTAAATTTTTGAGTATATTTCTTTTACATTGAATATTTTTTTAATCTATAGGACTGATTTGTAATAGTTTTCATCCATTTAAAAATTGAATATTTTATTGAAAATTTTTATTGATCACATGCAAAACAAATTAATATCAGATAAATGTAAAACATAAAAGAAGAACATAAATTAAATGTATAAAAACAATAAGATTCTTTAAGCCCTGAACTTTACATTAGAAGAAATTAAAATTTTATATAAATTGTCTTTATTAAGATTAGTAATTTTTATGTTAAAATATATTTCTAAATAATTTTAAAAGAAAATTAACAATTTGAAAGGTATTTAATTGAAATTAAGTTAATTACTTAATTTTATATTCGCAATCCATTAATCATTTTTAAAATATTCATTTTAAAAAATTAAGTTCAGCTTATCCCATTTGTTTTGGTTTTTTTTCCTCCTTTAGCTGAAATAATTTCTTTAATTTTAAAAATACAAATCAAAGTTTAAATATCTCTTGTAAGCTTCTGAATTTGGCTTTCTGTTCAATAAATTGTGGTTTCGAATTCAAAACCAGTCTAAAATATATTTATAGTTGTTCATAATATACTTTAAATTATAGTTCCCTTTCTTATTAGTTTTCATGTGCAAAAAATATCCTTTATCGGAAAACAAATCAAACCAAATTAAATTTTCGAAATAAATATTATTTATTTGATAAAATTAAAGGAAGTTAAAATATATTTTCAGTTTTTCATACATTTTATTCATTCATTTATTTACTTTTTTAAGTTTCCCCTTTAAAGTATAAATTCCTGTATTCTATTTTAACATCACTCTTTAATTTCTTCAATAAATGTGTTCTTATGAAAATAATAAGTTTCATTAGATTAGATTCAATGTGCAATGAATTAGTGATAGAAAATTTCAAGCACAAAAGATTATTAATAAAACTATATTTTAAAAATGTATTGGAAGAAACATGAACAATCTACTTTTAAATTTCATATTATCAACCATTTTCAAATGCACATATTTGCTATTTCAAACTATCAGCCAAGTGTATTAAGTTTTATAGAATTCATTTCCTAATTTAATCATAAAAATTTGTTCAGAAATATGTAAACATAGGCAGGTAATGTTTGATTTCGCTTTAATGGAATGTCGAAAGTATTATCTGTTTGAAACTAAATATTTAAATCTGAAATTGAATCTGATTTTTTTAAATAAATAAATTTTAAAGGTTCATTATAATTTAATATTGCTAAACATATTTTTTTATTTGAATTGAATTTCATTTATTACAAAATTATTTTAAGGCAGAAAATATAAAACCGATTTTATTATATTTCCTTAAAAAGAAATCATCTTTTAAATTTGAGAACCTCGAGTAGCTTTTGGTATGTAAATAAAAGAGCTTAGAATTAAAGGAATTACTCAAATTCAAAATTATTAGTGGTACCAAATTTATTATAAGTGAACCAAACCACTTTAATTTTGCTTAACATTTTTTATGGACATTTTACATTTACATTCTTAACATTTTTTATGTTTATTTTAATAGACAAAAATATGTAAACAATATTATTTAATAGCTGTATAAATATATTAAAATATCTTTTAGTATCAGTTTTACTATCAAATAAAAATATTTTTATCAGCAAATAATTAAAAATCTACAAAATCTCTAAATTTCAACTAGAATTTCATAAAGATTTTCTTCATTTCCTTTTATACAAATTTAAGAAAGTAATATTAATAATATATAAAAAGCAAATTTAACTATATTGAAAAGTTTAACAGTAGCTAACTCTTTCACACAAACTATGAAAATTTTAATTTCATTATATCTCAAAGGAAATTTCTCTTTTTAATTAATAGTCAACATTTAAAATATTCAATGTTATTTGCATAAATGATGTTTTTATTTTAATGTATTTAGTTAAATTAGCATCTTTTTCCAAAGTATACATTTTAAACTGAAAAATTAAATCGTAAATTCATAAGAAATTAAAATTTTTAAAATAAATAAATTATTATTAAAACATATTTAATTTTTTATTAAAACAATTTTATTTTTGATACATTAAAATATCAATATATTTTATTTTTGATAAACAAAAATTATTAGTACGAAATAAAAAAAACTAAACTTACAACACATGAAAACGTTAATTTGTTTAAAAAAGACATTTTTAGACATAATTTAATTCCTTAATTTTTAACACTTGCAACAAAACATTTAATTAACAATAAAAATTCCATTTAGTTAACAGATATGGTAACATTTGCAATAAAAAAAAATGTAACACTCCGGTAAACCTACAAATTAATTAATTTTTTATTTTAGAATATCAAAATTATATCTTTGAAAATGAAACATTTACTAAAAAGCTTTACTTTTAGAAAAGCTTTTTAGCTTTTCTAAAAGAAAAGCTTTTTAGCTTGTTAAGCTTTTGTGGCTTGTTAAGCATTGCAATTATCATTTTAATCATAAAATGATTAATTCAATATTTATTAATCATAATAAAATGATTTAATCATTTTATGATTAAAATGATGATAGCAATGCTTAACAAACCAAAACTAAACTGAATTTCGAATGGATTGCATATATAAGCCAAATTATTGAATAAGAAATCTGAAATACGATTGTTAAAATAATTTTTATTCTGTTTCATTTATGACATTAAAAAATATTTTCACTTAACAATTAGAAAATGAAGATGCCTCAGAATTTTGTGGAGTGATGCCACTTATTAAAACTAAAAATGGGAAATTCATAGTATGATAGACTAATAGCAATAAATAGGATATCTTGCAGGTTTTGGCTTGATTTAAAACAAAAAAACATTGATCTTTATTTTTAACTTATAAAATTAATTAATTTCTAAAGTGATAAAATATTACAGAAAACTATATAAAAATTCTGCTAGAACTTAGTGTAAGAGATAATTCATTCAGTTTCGATAGAAAATAGTGTAATTTGGTACAGTTCATATAGAATTCACATGAGAGCATATTTAGAACTGTAAATATACGGTTTATTTGCATGAATATAATATTTTTTGAAACATAATGTGATCCTACACTGTGGATTCTAAAGATTACTGTTGTATATCCAATTTATTCTGTTTTCTGGGAGGGCTTTTCATGAAAGTAACCCAAATTCATGTTTCGCAAAAGGAAATATCGAGAGAAACTCCAAGTAATCAATCAGACATATACTCAAGAGCAAGAAGAACGAGTACAGGCGTGATTATGCAAATAAAGGAGGTTTGCCATCAATCAAAGATGCTACATGATAGGCAGGGCCTACATAAGAAAACAGATGCCTAGCAAAGATGTTAGATCGATTATTGCTTTCACAACGGTATTTTGTCAAGATTTAAGTGGTTTTAAATTTGACGTTATAATAAGCACAAATTGTGTAGGGCAACATCACAGAAATACCGAAGAAAATTCGTTTAATCATTTCATGATGATATCATGAATCTCGATAACCAAATTATTAATCTCAGGCAGAAGTATAGCCTAAAATTGACCTTGAAAGTATGGGATTCTAGATGATTTATGAGAATTCTTTATTCCTATAGATGACCAATATTTTTTCAAATTTCTGCACATTTTAATTCTGGAGTATCAAAAAATTTCAATCGGGAAAAAATTATTCAACTGAGCATAGTTAAAATAATCTTTCTAAGATATAGACCCATGCATGTACCGTTGTGCCACAAAACTTTGCACTTTGCCTTAAGCAATCAACATCGATGCAAATATGCAAATGGTTGGGAATTTTGTGCCTGTTATAAAGATTCGCGTTTCCAATTATAACATGTGGAAAAAGTGTAGGAAACGTGACAAAAATCTCATAAATCAATGGAACTTATATGGTCATACGGCTGATATAGCCTCTTTAATAATATGGGATGTGCAGATGAAGTTATATTGACTTTTAATACATTTAAATACCTTTTCTCTGACGGACTTGAACAATTCCAGTAATCCGCACACTGAAAACTGTTTCCAAGTGGGTACTTTTGAGAGACTGCTGATCTTCCGAAAATCCCATTAGTCACTTAAATCCCTAAATATGATCATAGATAGGATGCCTTCCAACTTATATTTTTAAAAAAAATATCTTCACCATTTTGAACTCTTAGTCTCTAAAAATTACTAAAGTACAGTTTCTTAAGTATTTAAATCGACATGCATGCAGAGGCAAAACCTCTATTTTTCACTGACAAAATGTTGAAACAGAAAGTGGACATTTTCCTTTCCAAAGAGATTAAATCATTCTGAGCTGAAATTTGATTACCAAACTGGAGATGAATCAAACTGTGAATCATATAATCAAGACGTGGCAATTTAAATAAATAAAAACAGATACAAAATTTCATTAGCTCTTCATACGTACAAATTAGTTCGCAGATTTCTTAGCAAGTTAAATATGTTGCCATTAAAGACAATAAGTAAAATATTTCAATGTAAAATATGCATAAGGTGTTTTTTTTTAATTTTGTAGAAAAATCTATGTGGTTATAGCAACAACAGAAATGCTTTTAATTTTGGAGATAACATTGGACTTTTAGAAAGCGCAGTATGAAAAAAAAAACAATTAATATATAATTATAGGATTGAAAATAAATAAATTTAAGTATTATTTATTTTAATATGTTTTCTGTTTGTAATAAAGTTCTTATCGTTCTCTATAAAATGGATTATAATTTAATATATAGAAAAGTTTAAAAAAGGAACAAGTTTTGTCAAAAAAAATAATAAGAAGAAAAATATTGAGTTCTATTTGAATTTTTCTTGAACCATTCATCTTACTTTCCGCGGATACTAAGTATATATCTCCATCAATAACAGAAGCAAGATAACGATAACAAAGCTAAAAAAGCGGCTAAATCTATATTTGTTCTTTATAAGCTCCCATCTCATATTTATCCTACACAAGAGTCGTCCTGTTTCGGGCGGGATCGGCTGTCATCGGAGATAGACGCATGACGTCAGCCTTTGTCGTGGATGCAGGCTGAAAATGACAGATGAGATTCGGGGCTTCGAGCCAAGGTTTCGGTTTCAATTCTTTCTTCCAAGTTTATATAAAAGCAGGGGGGGGGGTCGGCAAACGATTTTTGATCGGAGACATCTGTGAGGGGTGTACCAAGGGGTGGTTCGTATCGAGTGTCGCCCAATGTCGAGAAGAACCCGTGGGAATAGAGTGGTTTTATCTTAAGAAATCAGAAAAGAATTTATCTTCTTTACGCGTCTGTTTTTTTCTTCTGGTTCTTTGTAAGCCTTTGAGCAACGGTTTATCTAGATTTTTTACATGGGAATAATACAAATTATAAAATTATTATGAAACAGAATTTCATATTCTATTTTCGAATTATGAATACATGTTATTCATTAAAGGTAATTGTATTTATTAGAATGCATTATGTTTCTGTACAATGCATAGCTTAATGGCTAAGTTAGGTAATAAGGATTTTGTAGCAATACACTTTATTTTATTTTATTGGAAAATCTTTCAAAGATGATGGTGCATGCTCATTTATCGCAGCAGAGAAATCTCGGAAAATTCCCAAGCACTCAATTCGATGAAAATGGCATGTTTATTTCTTTTCTCACAAGAGACTTGGATTGAACCCGGGATTCTCTATCTCCAAAATATATTTTATAAACAAACATTAACTGATATGATAATATTTTGTAATATTTTTTTAGATATAATCATAAAATTTATGTTATGTGGCAGAGATTATTTCCTCATTATATAATTTCTTTTCGTGAAACTCAAAACTGAATTTGAAACGTGTAAAAATTAAGCAATTGAATTTCGCGCGCGCGTTTGCATTTCACCCTAACACACTTGTTGTCTCTTTTGTGTATTCTTTAACACAAATTACATTAAATTACATGAATAACATGAACATTTACTTAAATTACATGAATTGTAGAATTGAGTTACTGAGTACTTTTCATCACTTTCGAGACTTTACTCTCTGACTCTTTAACTTTTTTTTTTTTTTTTTTTTTACTGAGGTTTTCATTTTCATTCTCATATCAAAGGAAGAATTTCTTTGATAAAAGAAACCAAACATTTATTTTAGAATAAATTAAATTAAATTTGATGATAGAAACAATTTAGTTACTGTAAGTTCAATTCTAGTACATGAAAATTAATATGACCAATAAAAAAAAAAAAAAAAAAAAAAAAAAAAAAAAAAAAAAAAAAAAGCACTGATTCTTTACCTATATTTTTCCCATTCCTTCCCTATCCAGGGTCAAGTTGGGAGTCGAACTTAAGAACTGTTGAACTGAATGAACACATGAAAATAGCTCAGCCAATAAGATTAATTATAATGAGAAATCTTATGTATAATCTTAATTTTTCTCATGATATTCTTCATTAGGATACAAGTCTTTCTATTTGCGAAATATATAGAGTATTTAAACTTTAATATTCCAAATAAATTTAACAGAACACTTTCTTTCAATTTATGTTATTAAAATAGTATATTAATTATTTTGAAGAATATTTAAATTTGTTAATACTTTCTATTAAAGCAAAGGCATTTTTTTTAATTTCTAGGGTTGTTTTCATAATTTGTTGGTATTGGTATATAATAAAATGTAGGATCTTTTTATGTGTCATTTATTTTCTTCATTGTGCAGGTCATTTAATAATATATAACATTTTTACATGTTACTTAATGTCTTAATTGTAAGTTCTAGTTCTTACAGATGAATTATCATCCATGACTTTCAATCAAGAGAGTTAAAAAATCATGTGAATAAAGAAGGTAAATAGTTAGTCTCTAAAAATCTTAAAATTTCGACACTCACCTACATAAATAAATTCAAAATATTGATAAAATATTACTCAGTACGAATTATTGTCCTTCATTTGCATATACCAATAAATGAAGACTATGTAAATCATGTGCATGACATAATTTTTTCTTAATTTTCGTAACAAAACCTAATAGAGTTGTAATACCTGCAATATGCAACAAATAGAAAACTATTTTCTGAATAAATAAGTGCTACAAAATTTTCCAAATGTATATTTATCCTCTTTTATATGTTAGCGATTCTTGAAATCAAATTATCTCATTTATCCTGCAAAAATCTTAAGAAACTGTTACTAAAGTCATGCCATATCATCCAGTTTAGCTATAAAATATTTTCATCTTATACCTTCCCTACCACATTTTATTTTCCATACGAGATTCCTCAAAAACCAACAATAATATCCAAAGCACCATTTCGCTTCTACATTTGCACTTAAGTAGTAGAATGCCAACCATTTGCTGAAGCTTCGCATTCACTCATATTGGGGAGGATGGCGAGTTCAAAGTGGTATGTCTCCAAGTACACCGCAAACACTACACCCCTGATGACAGAATTACGTGACAGATTTCGTCTGCCATCCCTCTTTCTTCCCATTCTCGGCACATTCCAAGCAGCTCATTTTTTGAAAGGGGGTCCGTTGGGGGAGGGACGAGATGCTTAAGAAGAGGGACACAAGCAAGTGTTATTGTCGCCATTACACTTCCGAAACAAGGACTTGATTTAGGAGCAGGGCTACGCTAAGTGGTATGCATGTAGTTCGGCAAATGAATTATATGTCATGTTTTTTTTTAAAGTTTTTTCTTCTGTGCTTTGCCTGTGTTATTCGTTCGGTGTGAAATGTATGGTGGAATTTAACGAGCGAAGAGAAATATAATAGTCTTCGGACCTGAGCGTCGTTAGCAGTTGAACAGCGGAGGCTTCCTTTGAAGGATCATAGATCCACGACAAATATGCGAGAATGTTTTCCAAGAAGGGAATTATAGCCCAGATGAATTCTACACACATGGCGAGATTCTGGTGAAGAATTCGCATATAATAATTTGTGCACTGTAAAACATATTATGAAAGCGACAGTTTGAATGTTATATACTTCACATTCGATGTTGATGACTATTTTCTATTTTTTATGATGGTTTATCTTCCATAATCGGGGTAGGTTGGCGAAGAGGTGTTTAGACTTGGCGACATGAACATTCACGTCGCCAAATGAAAATGGCAGCCGAATTTAAAATGTCGGAATACAAATATGAAATAAGAAAAATAAGAATTATTAATGATTTTTTTACTTTAATTGGAAAGTGTGTACATATAACATTTAATAAAAAATTTTAAACCAAGATTAAAAAATTTGAATATGAATTTTATATTTTAATCTAAAGAACATTCTCGTAAAATATGAAATATATAATTAATAAGTAATTTTTTAAACTTAATCTTATATTTTCTCTATAAAAATGATTAAAATTGGATCAAACTGGACATCGCAAAACTTTGCATGCTACATAACGAATGGTATCTTTTTCAAAATATTAATCCATAAATGAGTTTCAAATTAAATTATTGTTTTTTAGCGAATAAAATTGAATAAATAATATTTCATCTATTGTGTAGACAACAATCAAGCTTATTTTCAATTTGTTTTTAATAGGTGAGAATTCTTCGCTTTTGCAGGCTCACAAAATTTTTAAAAATATGTGCATGAATAATATCCCAATATTAGATCATTGATCAGTATCTCACAAATTGTTTTTCATACTTTTAATAGCAAACAACTATGAAAATAACTATATAACTTTTTTTAACTTAACAGTCATTAAACAACCCTTGAAAATGTTAAGTAATTAAATTCACTGTGTTGTTTTTTTACATTTTTATTAAATATATAAATGCATGCATTTTTTATTAAATAAACAAAATCATTATGGAAGTTTGAATGAAATGAATAAAATGAAATTTTTCAAAATTAAAATAGTTAATTAAAAATTTAGTGCATATTAGCAGTTTTATAGGATTGTGTATTAGCACTAAATGGTTCAAATTATGACACTCCAAATAATTTTAAAAAGATTCTTGTTAAAAAAATCGGAATTTTTTTTATTAAAAATGCAACACCTGAATATACCAAAAAATACATTTTCAGTAATAAGCAACTTATATCAAATTAATTGAATAATATATTTTAAAATTTCGTAATTTTTACAGTATTTAAGTTTGAATTTATTATTAAAATGATTACTAATTAAAAATTTACTTTCTTGGAATGAATAATTTCTATAAAGTGGGAAACAAAAATTAAAAATCAATAATAAATATAACTTGCTAAGCACCGGTTTATAAGAAAAATAGAAATAAATTTTTTTAAAAGTTAATGATATGATTTTAAAAGTTTATGAAAATATAATAGCAATTTTAGAAATTACATCTTAGAGCTATTATAAACATCAATTAATTAAGGCATTATATTGTTTTTTAAAACAAAAAATTGTAAAATAGCTTTGCAGTACAGTATAATAAAAGTAATTGATCAACAAATAATGATAATTAATCTTGCAGGAAATATTCTTCTCCCAATATATAGAAATAATTTCAAGGAAACTTTTTGCATCAACAATATCAATCGAAAAAATCTCTATAAAATTTATGAATAAATGATTTAAAGTTATAAATAATACAGTATTTGTTGCTTTAATTTCACGATTTTATGCACACAAATCAACATTCTTATTGAAATTGAGATTCATTAAAAATAATTGTACATAACAATTGATGTAATCTGAGTTTCTTAGGTTTTTACTTCCATAATTATTATATATATGTATATATATATGCAATCATAAATTGTAAATTATAATTCGCAAATTTTAATCTACCAAAAAACAGATAAGAAGAATGTATAAAAATCTTTACATAGCAACTAAATGATATCTTAGTTTTAATTTTAAAGCTATTTTTAAATTATATAATACATAAAAACAAATCACTCGTTAATTTAATCCACGAAGTCTAACTTACATATACAAAGATTTCAAATACATCATTTTGTAATTTTTTAAAAAGAAAATTCCAATGATTCTTTCTAAAAAATAAAGGCATGGGGATGCTGGTCATTTAATATTTACTTCTTTTAGCATACATATATTTGTTCTATTTTCAAGGAAAGAAAATTTCTTTTCCTAATTATAAGAAATTTTTTCATGATTAGTGAAATAAACTTTTTAACTATAGATTAAGCGTTAATTCTACTTAAGTTGTGGAACGAAATTAGCTGCGGTGACACTAATACGTAAATATCCATTTTTCTTTGGTTAATCTTACCTGTTTTTATGAAAATTTATAAAAACATTAAATATTTTTAGTTGGTCTAATGTAGTAAATCATTTATGAATAAACTTAATGTTTGCAGCAATTTTCCATCACACATCGGAAGTTACCAAACATTGCCTAAGATATTTTAAGTTAGTTTTGCAGTACTATCTCCGAAAAGGAGAACTGCATCGGCGACATGATAAGAAAATAATCGCTTCCAACGACTTGAGAAAAAGTTGGAGAACCCACTTAATGGCGCCACATATAAATACTCGCCTGATTCATCTTGGAAGTATGAGGAGGAAAACTTTGTTATTGTATCTATAGAATGTAGTTTAAAATAGAAACGTAAATATAAATCCTTTTGAAAAAGGATTGTGGATGAATTTGGTGCCAAGCCATTATTTTACGCTCTTTCATCATTTTAGAGATCTTTATATCGATTGGCAGAGTGTCTTGATTTATTGCCCCACTATTCGATAACAATTTATTTTATGGAATCTCGTATCATTCTGGAAATAATCTCATCACTCTATAGCTGATTTTTTTTCTTTCAAAATATCACTTCTCATTGCTTTCAAGCGTGTTTCAGAAAATGAAATAAATATCCAACTGAATCGAAATCGAAATCACTTATCAGTTGGACTTTTTATCTTGTAATGTTATTTCATTCTAACAGCTTCACTATTTAAATGCAGTAACATTATTACATAAATTAATAATATAAACATATTTTTTATATAATTATATAACTTATATATTAAGGTAAGGTAAATTGGTTAAATTGCGCTTTAGGTCCCCTACTTCGCCAACTCCCGAATTCGAAGCTTTTTTTTTTTGCGCATGCTCATTAATTACTCTTTTGTTTCAGCCTTTTCATTGGTCGCTAATTAAGTTTCACTTGAACTAGCGGTAGAATTTTCGCCATGGCATCGACGATTTTGCAAACAAGCCAAGTAGGGGATCTAAAGCGCATTTTCACGACAATGTATGATTTCCCATAATAAGCTACCACTTTAATCATGTTTTTTTTCTTTTCTGGGTTCTATATTTACTAAATAGTGGTGCATTCTTTTGATTGTATTCAGAAAAAATATGCAGTTTGCCACATTGTTTTTATGGTCCAAATATACGAATACAAATTTGAAAATGTTGTTATTTGAACAGTTTTTAAAACAAATGCAGGTTAGTATTAAAAACTTGGGTATTATTTCAAAAATATTACAATACAAATTCACAATTTTAAGCAACACGCCTGTTTACAAAAGTCAAAATAATCCGTTGAAAAATTATTTTTATCGAGTCAAAAGCTTAAATTGCAATATTATATTCGCTGAAATAGTTAATTTGTGTTACGTATATTGACAAAGAGACATGCAAGAATTCGCTATGAGCTTATTCTGCTAAGGAGCATTCAATGCAGAGCAAGTGTTGATAAAAGTTTAAATTGAAGTGTACTTTTTGATTTTTTTGGCTACTTTTCGACACATTGATAGACACCAAAATGTGAATAACAAAATGGCAACCCTAACTCTAAAGTACTGAAAACCCCAGGGATTCCAGAAATTAAATTTTAAAAAAATATTTATCGCCAAATTTTTCGCGAAACCAAGAGGTACCCTAATTTACCCTGAACCCCAAATGTTTTCCAGAAATTCCCAAGATTTAAATGTAAATATCTCTTTGAAAGGAGACCTGGTCTTTCAAGCGGCAGTTAAATATCACATACTCATATAAATTTCTTACTGTAATAATGTCTTTAAGCTTTGAATAGACATGAGATATTAAACTCTTTTGACCTCTAACTTGTCAGGTGTGAAAAGGACTTGGGTCAAGACCTCCAGAAACAAAGTAGTCGGTGGAATTGTTAGCGAAATTATATAAACTAACACTAACAATGTGGAGAGATTTCTGACTATATGAAGGCAAATAATTTATGGTATATGCGCATATGAAGTAGCTAGTGTGAAATAATGTATTAAATCCATTACTATAATTAAATTTATTATATAAATTATTATATAATATAAAAAAATTATTATTAAATAATTTGTATATAAAAGTAAGCTAATAAAAAAGGTTAGTTAAGTCAATTTATAAGAAAAAATACACCACAAAACTATTTTTAAAAGCTTTGGTAAACTTAGCTTTTTGGTAAAAAATTTTAGCTTTTTCGAAACATTTTTTAGCGGTTTTGTTAAATTGTTAAAATTTTATCAGGATTGTCTAATTCTAATCAAGATACTTTTAACAATTTTATTATATTTTTTTTAATTGAATGAAAATGAAACACTTTTAAATTAATGTTTGATTGTTATTTAATACTAATTATTAAATTGTCTTTTTGCAATACCTAAATTATTATTTGTTATCAATATTTAATATATTGCTAGAGTAAAATTATGAAATGATTTTGTTTTTCTTGTTTGCGAATGAAAGTTCATTCGCAATCAAAATCTTTGTCATTTTGAATCACACCCAATGGAGAAATCGGTGCATAAATTCAAATTGTGTCTTAATCACGACTGTATAGGAGGCTTTAGAAAACAACAAATATTAAATGGGCTTAAATTTTTCAACACTACAATCTGTGATTCGTTTCACTGTCTCTATCGATTTTCTATAACTTTAATAATAATCTCAATAATATAGATGGAGGTAATTTCTTTTTCCATATTTTGCTTTAGTGTGATTCACATTTTATGTTTAAAAGGCATTGTGAGTTTAAAATTGAAATTAAAATGAAAATGAAATCATATTTTTTCAAAGTGAATTATTAAGTACAATCATTAAAACAGTAACCGATTTTCCGTTTCGGCAATAATTAGCATTATAACTAATTATTAATTCCTTTATATCGCTTTAATGAAAATGACTTGAAGAAATTATTTTAAAAGAAATATGTTTTTAATTATTAATTTGCTTTAATTTTGATGAGACTACATTTTAATAGAATAATTGTTTTTCTGTAATTCATGCATAAATATTAGGTTACTTTGTTACCAAATCCATATTAATTATTTTTAAAGATAACGAGTATCAAGTACATAACAACAGATATTTTAAAATTTGGATTTAAATCAATCTGACAAATATTGATGGTGTAACAAGAATATCGTTAAAATTATAGAAATGCAAAAATGAAACAATTTAATACTGATAAAGAGTCAATTGAACTTTTAACTACTGTATTTTTGTAACTACCTTGTTTTTGTTTTTGAATTAAAAGCAAAATTTTTCCTTCTTTATTTGCTTTTATTAACATATTTTGCAGAAATAGTATTTATAGTCATGAGACATGTGTTAACAATGGCACCTTGCTCGTAAATAAAAAAATACAAGTTTAATATCTGGACAAATGTTGACTCAAGCATGTTAAAAAGGTTAACTGTCGCAATATCTTCCAAGTCAAATGATGCCTCTGAGAAACGCAGAGGATGTCTGAAATTGCCAGCATGTGTTGGAAATGTACAGCCTACGTTTTTGTCTTAAGGGTAAAGATCAAACACTACTAAAAAAGAAAACTTGCAAACTACCATCCCCATTTGGTAAATGAAATTTGTTGCTGATCAACCTTGTTAATCGGGGATTAGTTTTATTTCATGAAACCGTAATCAATATATTCTAAGAAGGAAATTATGCCTATTCTATTCATCATATGATAGAAATCATCCTATGGTTAAAACAATTTTCACCTTAGAGGAAAGAAGAACACTCATCAGTTGATAGAAGAAACCAAACAGAAAACCTTAGACATGGCCAGAGGTATTGTTTCACTTGGACTTCAACCACAATCAAGTTTTATTTGCCTTAGTCTGTATTAGTGAACATGATGGATTTCCGCTGTTCCAGGTATAGAACCCACTGCTATGTGATAATGAGGACAATGCTCTTTCCAATCAGGTAACGACAGAACGTAAAAGAGAGTAAAAAACAGTGCTTAATTGTTCATTTCTTCACCAGGAAAAAATAATATTTTACCTCAGTACATTTTGTAATAAGAATCTTCTGACACATGGCATACTATGAAAATTTAGCTGGAAATTTAGTCTATTATGGGAATGGGGATGGGTGCGTGTGTTGTGTAACTCTCTAACTTCAAAAAATGAGAGAAAGCCCCAAGTTTTGTAAGATGTTGCCATCCCATCATCTGTGTAATATAAACAAGTTATCTGAGGCTCGATAAATGGAAGAGCCGTTTAAAATCCTATTTATATCTCTGGGTGTATTTATTTCCTCTTCTCACTGGGGAAAAACAATCTCGCTCCAACCTCCCGACCTCTCTCGCCCGTAAATTAGGATAAATTGAGGTCAAAGGATAAGAAGCTGATACTCGCACAGCAGTCCCCGGCCGATGATAAGCGAACCGCAGTGATGACTCGTTTAGAAGGGTTCTTATCGATTCCTGGTTTATTAATATAACGACCAGTTGAAATCCAAACGACAAAAAAACAGTTGTGAACTTCAGAAATGACTCAGACCGAATTTGTTGTTTTGCTCTGTCAAGTTCTGTTGCCCTTATCAGCTTGATTCGAAATGATTTGATTGAGCATGGCATAGCAACAGAAATCTTTCCGTTGTGATAAACATGAAACCGATGTTGCTTTACTGCAAATCATGTGGAATTATGATTTCCAACAGTGATGAAAATATATTACACAACATCAAAAGATGTGCTATTTTCTCTTCATTTCTGTTTGTTTTCATTTTAGTATTAGTAAATAATATCGAATATGAATATTAACACTTATTGTATTTACTATAATTAGACCATTTACTATCTTTTAATGAAAATTTCAATTAGAAAATAGTCTTCTGTAATCAATCGCTTAAAGTAAACGGGAGAGATAATACAACAAATGCAGGCCACAAGCATAATGTTATCGAAAATAATTTACTTATAGTAAATTGAAAATTGTGTACATTTCCACTAATAGCAGAAATTGTGTCATAAGAAAATCCAGCGTCACAAAAATTAATACAATTACAATGGTAAAGCATTTGAAACTGTGTATTTGAATAATAAAATAATAAATTATGCTAATCAAAAATAATTTACTCATTGTAAAAAGAAAATTGTGTAAATTCTCGCAGTATATACAGAAATGTTTCCAGTGTCATGGAAATATCAATAAAATTACAACTTTAATGTATTTGAAATTGTATATTTGAATAGTAAAATAAGTTAGAAAAATAAAACCTAATTGTTTGTAATATTTTTGTTTAATTATAAATTTATTATCAAAGATAGGCGATATATATTATTACTCTTCCCATGAATATAATTTACTTTTATTTAAAAAAGAAAGTATGGTACAAATTTATATTGACTATATGCCTTAATTTCTTGCAAGAAGAGCTTTGCCCCATATTTAAACTATTTGTACCTCTAATACAATATTCTAAAAAGATGCTCTGACGTTATAAGAAGTGGAATACAATTTCACATTAACTTCGTACATTGTACATGCCTGCATACAATGTGTACATTTTGCTTCGCTTGACATATAACTTAAAGAAATAGTATTTAACAGCAATATAGTCTATGTTTAAACACTAAATGAATTTCTGTATGGTTATAGTTAAAAATTTAATCTGAACGTATCTAAATGTTTCGAAATTTCATACTAAAATTTAAATATTCACATGTGCGTAGTCCAATCGATTTTATATTTAAAATTCTTAGAATGAGAATAATTAAAAAGTAAACGATGAAAAGATATTGCAGGCCATTTACATTATCTTAATACTTTAATTACGGTAAAATTGAATTATATATATATATATATATATATATATATATATATATATATATATATATATA
>JAPDSC010124155.1:0-13691 GCA_026290005.1 Latrodectus geometricus | reverse complement strand
ATATATATATATATATATATTTAAAAATACGACGTTTGAAATCTGAAAAGTGGAAATATAAGCATTTGGTGTGCTTTGCAATGTGATTCTTTTTTAGAAAGACAATTTTTTTATAGAGGAATTTCATTGTTTCTGCGTTATGATGTATTTAACACGATTTTAGAATTAAAATTTTTCTATTGGTACATATGATTTTCACATTACATTAACATTCAAACCATTTCTTAGACTTTATTAGAAAATCCTTATATTTTATTTTTATCGAGTTTTTAAATTTAAGTAATAAATTATTAAGTGCTTTTTTAGTATAAGTTAACAAGAGATTCAATTAAGGAACTTTTTTGAAATAAAAATACTAATTTTTAAAATGAATTTATTTGTGTACTTTTTTAATGAAACTCTTCTAAAATTTATACGATATGATTATCTCAAGCTACTAGTCTTGTTAATTGTAAACAGTAATTGTAATATATGATATATAGAAGGATTATCAGCTTAATACATAAATGTAAGCCTCCAAGTCTGACGATTTTTTCATCCGAAACTCAAGCACAAATGAAATATTTTACACTGTTTAAAAATTGTTAGTATAACTTAAATTGCAGCAACCTACTTCGCACTTTTTCAAAAATTTAACTAAATTAAAATATAATATTTTAAGATTTCAGAAAAAATCAGAAAAACAGAATAAATTATTCAACATCTACTGCATTTATGAAGCAAATACATAATTTCAAGTAAAACAGTAACTTAATCACCATTTGTTGTATCTATAAGACAAATACAGAATTTTATGTAAAAACAACATAATGATTAAACAGGAACATTTTTAATAATAAATAAATATAAAAGAGTAAGTTGGTTAACGATTGAAGTTATAAAAATAACACTTCTGAAAAAAATATTTTATATTTACAAGAATGCCATTATTTCCGATGACTATTAAAAGTTTAAAAGAAGGTTTGAAAGATTTGACTTCAAAATACTTAATTGGACAAAAATCTAATTAATTATTTTTATTTTACCAACCTATTATCATAAACGTTTTAAAATTTATTCTATATTATTGGTATAAATATATCTTTTCCTTTTGAGAAAGACATTCATTACAATATTAAAGTTTTTTTGAAATTATCAATAAATATAATACAGAAATTTAAGCAGTTTTAAGTCTTGTTTCAGAAGATAGCAGCTGTTGCATAACAAAATTTGAAAAAGTCCTAAAAAAGTGTACATTAATACTTGAATTTAAGTAAGGAAATGTTGAAAATAAAAGGAATAATATGTGTTATTTTATACAAAAAAAGTTTTATATAGATCTCTTGGATTTTTTAAGAACTTTCTAGCATAAAAATACATTTTTATTCTGGTTTTAATTAATGATTTTACACCCACAATCATGATTTCAACCTAAATGTAAAAAAACAACATATTGATCTAGAAATGTGATAGAAAATAAGTAAATTTATATTTTTTATTTGAGAACAATCAAAAAAATCATTAATTTTTTTATTATTTCTAAAATTAATGGTAAAATAAAATAAAACAAAAATGAAGGGAGAACAAAACACTTATGATGAGATATTAAGCTCCAGACATTTTTGAAAATAATTCAATAGTAAAATTATGTTCTCAAGATAAGCGAAATTAGAACCATTTATTTTCCTTTAAAATTTATTTAAATATTTTAAAAATACTAATACGAACTTATTATTGGTGTAAAACACAAGTTTAAAATTAAGAAAAAAATATAAATTTAACCTGCTATTTTCCTAAAATAAGAACATTTACTCAATAATTCATTTCATAAGTTTAATGAATGGGACCAGTATCGAAAGAATTTATCAAAAACATTTTCTTAGAAAATAATTTATTTTTAAATTTTAATTTCACATTTTCTGTCTATTCTATTATCTATAAACCTTAGACCAACAGATCCTATATTTTTATCTACTCATCATCGTACTTTATTTTATAAATACCTTTCTGGCATTTTTACAAAATTAATATTTAGAACACACATTTCAAAAGATTTTAGTTAACTTTCTGCAATAAATATCTAAATTGGAAATAATATGCATCGTAGTTCACGGAAAACTTGAATTTTAATGTAATTTCTTTTACTTAAAATATTTTGCTAAATATTCTCTTTTCTTTAAGGAATATACATTTTTAATAATGAGATTTTCTTTTCTTTCAAAAATGTTTTTAGGAAGTTAATTTGCCTTCCTTTTTGCAAATAAATATTGCTGTTAGAATTCATTAAAAACTTTTAGATGCTACGACGAGTGAGTTTGTCGAGTTAATTAAAATATGAAACTTTGAGAACTCTAATCAGCAATTAAAATATTTGTTATAAAATTAATAATATAATTTTGAATTCTTTCTATATAAAATTCAGCTGTCAAAAGTTTAAAATTTGCTTGCACATCCTTATTGCAACAGATTTATTTTTTAAATGTTTTACTAAAATTAATGAACTAGCATTGGTTGAACCTTTTTAAGAAATGATTTGCTTGTAGTACGAAATTAAGTTTTTCAAATTTATATTTTATTTAAAATAATTTGACACTTTATGGTTTCTAATTTCGATTTTGAGTAAATGTGTTATTAAAGGGTACAAAGAAACATATTCTTTAAGATATTAAGAAATTAATATTTTTGTCTTTCATTATTAACCAAAATACATTTTTGTACACTAAAATTTATTAAATATACTTCTTAATTTCAATGAAATTTACTTAAAAAGGAATGCACACTATGTGTTTTAAAATATTACAATAAAATTCATATCATCTAAAAAAATAATTAACTGTTTATGAATGTTTAAGAGATATAACTTTGTTTTCAAGACTAAGATTTGATAACTCTTTATAACTTTGAAAATTGCCACAAGAACGTATTCAAAACTTGTTTTTAAAGAATATCATCTTTCGGATTGAAAGACATTAACACTCTAATTTTTCATTTCACTAAGAAAACTTATTTTTAAAATTAAACTTCCAACAGTAAGCTAAAATGTAAATGATCTATAAACAAGAGAAAAATTATCGAATTTCCTTAACTTTGAAGTGAAATTACTTGCCTTTAAAATTGGTTTCAAAATAGTTTATATTATAAAAACTTTAAGACATTTAAAATTACTCTAACGAAGTCAATCAAAAAAGAATTTTGTTACTGGCCTGACTTTGCATATAAATTGCAGCATTATACATATAACGCAACATTATGTATTTTGTGCATTATGCATGTTGCTGTATAGACATTTTGTATAAATAATGCATGTAAAAAACAATGCATAACTATTCCTCACATCAAATTAAAAAGAAATTAACTTAACAGTATTTTAAATTTTGTTATAAGATTAAAAAAAAAAGGATTTTAAATTTTAAAATTGCAATTTGATTCTTCAATTTAAACATATTTTATATGCAAATTAGAATTAACGATGTACTAAAAGTTTAAAAACACAAAATAAGGAAGTACGTATAATTTATAATTACAATAAAGTTTAAGACATCGTATATTTTTTTCAGATAATACATTTAAGCAATGTCCAGCTAAAAAACATTATGCTTAAAAATTGAAAGACACAATTCTGTTGACCTCTGAAATTTGTACTTAATTATTGAAATTGCTGAAAATCTGTCATATAATGTAATCAGGAAAATAAGTAAGTCTATTTATTTTCAATATTAATCTTAGACTTAAACTAATGTTTAGAAAAAGCAAAAAATGGTGTCCACAATGATTTTTAATAAACTTAAAGATAAGTTCAGTGGGAGACATGTTTACAGTAACTCAAGACATGACGGTGAAATGTTAAAAAAAAACATTTAAATTCCCTATGAAATACAAACTAAAGTTTAAAATATCTGCTTATTTTTATGTTGAGGAAATTATTTGAGTAAAACATAAATATCATTGAGGAATACATCAAAAATGATCAATATCAGAAATCATCGAAACGTTGAGCTGGTCCTTACTAAAATGTGTTTAATGCAAAATAGAATTTTGTATTAAAACAAACTTTATGAATGAAATCAACTGTAATATTAGTCTATTAGTTTGCACAAAAAATTTTAAACATTACGAATTTGCAAAATACAAGTGAATATGCAAATTGCAATCAAATAACCAGATATCAGTTAGTAAGGTACCTAGTAATAATTCAATTTTTACAAACGGTGAAATGAATATTAAGCTTGGCAATCCATTGCAAATAAAGCAATAAAGCAAATATAAGAAATAAAGCAAAATGAATAACAAATAATGCAAAATACTTATAGTTTTCAGACATTATAAACTGTAGTAGAAAACAATCTGGTGTTTTAAGCAATCCTAGAAAATTATTGCTCTCATTTTGTTACTGTAGTCATCCACCACTTTAGTGGTGTTTTGTAATTTTGATTTATTTATAAAACCAAATCCTTAAATCTAGTGAATATAAATAAAATTATTTGAAGAAAGCAATCACAGAATACTATATTTTTGACAAACATCAATTATAAATCAACTGATTAACGAAATTAATGGTTTTAAAATAGTGGAAACTTTTAACAAAATTAATTATATTAAAACCGATTCAACTACGACAATTATCGAATTGCACGTATAATCCAAAAACGTATTAACTAAGTTCACGATGAATTACTTTCATTATATATTAGACAGTTAACTAATGCTTTTAACATACATTTTATTGTTATTTCTATTAAATATATGAACCTCAAAGCTAATTCTACAAAAAAAATAGTTTAAAAAGAATATAATTCAAGTGCCTTAGAATTTAAAATACATAATTCTTAATACTAGCCTTAGAGTTTAAGAATATATAACTCTTACTGAAACTGATATACGATTTTAAATTAATTCTTTCTTTATATTATTATATTAAATAATATTTATGAGAACCAATTAATATGAAATCAAATCCAATTATTTCTGACAGAAAAATAAATGATAAGATTTCAAATATTAAGATTTCATTTTGGGTAAATTATAAGTAAATTATTAAAAATGTTTTAATATCACATACCTTTGTTTTTAATTTACTAATGTCTTCATTATCTATTTGAATATGTAAATTAATAATGTAAATATAAACAAATGCAATTGTGATCTGCAAATAAATTCATAAATAGAAATGTAAAGTAAAACTAAAAAAAACTGAAATGATAATTTTAAGGACTTTAGCTAAATTATTAGCTTACATTCAGAAGAGTACTGTTTTGACTTTCTTATTGCACAAAATTCACATTTTCCATACTGAGTATAATTTAATTTAAATATACAATTTAAAATTTTCTGTAAATCATTACAAATATTTACCTTAGTGGCGATAATTAATCACAATAACTGTTTATAACTGGAAACCATATCTCTTTAAAAATCAAAATAATTAAACTATGCAAACTTTGCATGCACTTTTTTTGATATGAACTTTTGCTTCAAATTTTGACATTGCGTAAAAAAAGAACTAGAAAAAACTTATAATAAGTATGACCACAATGAATTATTATTTGTTATATATTTTTAAAAAGTCATATTTAGTTTTTTTTTTTTTAATTTACATACTTTGCAAGTTAATCTGCATACATTTTCCAACCTTAATGATTGTCATTTAAATCAATATTCTGGTAGTTCTAATTCTTAACAATATAGAAGCACTTTATGATGTATGAAAACATTAAAGTATAATGTTTATATGAATAACATTTTTAAATAAATTAGGGCAATATAAGTTAAACTTTTTAATAATCCAGTATAACTCATTTCATTAAAAAGTGTTATTTTTCCAAACATAGTTTTTTATATTTCTAGTATAAAAACATATATTTTTTGTAATAATATACAAATTGCCACTGAACAAGAAAGTTTATGTTTTATTTACTTACATAGAAATCTTTGGTACATAATTCTTATTTATTGTTATTTAAATCTGTAATTTATCTCTCTAATATAAAAACTTTTAACATATATACTTTTTTTTATTCAAATCAACAAAAAATCGATATTGCATCAAATAAAGTTTTAAAAAAATTGTGTAAAGTTTATACATGATGGATCACCATGTAAAATAGAAAATTAAAAGAAATAAAGTATAAGAAAAATGCTTTCTTTTATTTTTTTCCTTACAATACGCTATAGTTATCTGTCTTACATTCTTAAAATATTGTAATTAATAAAAACTAAATTTCTGCTTCATTAGTAGAAATTGAACTGATATTTGTAGCACACACAAGGACCCGATTTCTTTATAAATTTTCTTTTGAATATATTGTTAATAATTAAATTCTTTTTAATTTTTGTAAATCCCTTAAGCACTCGCTGAATACGATTAACTTTTATCTGTAAATCTAAATCTTAATTTTTGCTGTTTTATTTATAACTTTATATTAACTATTTTTATTGGAAAATTTTCTATATCAAAAATAAATTTGGTTTCTGCTAGAACATAATCTGAGAAATATTTTATGGACTTATAAGCACTCTTGAAAGATTCTGAATTATGTAAGCCCTTTTGTGCTAAATCTCTCATGAAAAATGTAAATTAAACTTTAAAAAATAGCTATTTAAATAAAATATTTTCTTTATGAAGGAAATATTTTATTATCATTTGACTGACATTTATCTCCAATCATCTCATCATTTGTGGTTTAACACTTTAACTTAAAAATTTTGATTTTAAATTTAACCATTATGCATCAGGAAATGCTGAAACATATACCATATAAATATTTATTCAAGGAAATATAAAAATATATAACACTCATATTTTGACAAATTATTTTGCTTTTAGACATAACTGGCTTATTTTCAAGCCTATTCCATTTTCGTAGCTTATTTTCAGGTCTCTGATACAATATTATAAGGTGAAGCAATATATTTAGCTTAATGCGTTGAGCCTAATGTGAAACAATTTTGGGATTATTTTGCAAATTTAAGTAATTTGGATGACGGAAACTAACAATTCCAATACAGAAGAATGCGGCAAAGTTGTTTATATGATTTGAGGAAAGAATTTTAAACCCTGAAACTATTGTTTAGTTAACGATTATTATATTAAATGTTTGGATTTCAAAGTCAGTATTTATAAATAAAATAAATTAGCACATTATTTAATAGTTGATATTATTTAAGTAAGTATAATGCAGTTGTTGTTTATTAAATATTAAGGTAACACTAGAAACCACACACATAACAATTATTAATTTTTCTTATTTTATTTATACTTGTTAATAATACGTTTATATAAACCAAAGTGCCAATTAAGATAAAAAAAAAATTACGAATTTTTAATTTTTAAAAGATTAAACTTATAACTGCGTTATTAGAGAATGAGATTTAATATTTCAGAAAAATAGATTATTCAAAACTTCAAATATATAGCTACTGAAATTTATTAAATATGTAAACGCAGATTATATATATATTATTAACTGTGTATTTAACTCTGATGTAACTGACATTTCCTTTCTCTTGGAAGATTAATGGTATTTTAATTCCTACTTTCTTCTAAGCTGAATACTCATTTGTTGAACCTCTAATTCAACTATTAGTGAATATGATTTCCTTCTCAGACACATATGTTTATAGCATTTGTCGTTAAAATCTATTTTAAAAATAAACTCTGGTTGAATTAGTGTGTCAGTAAAAAGTAATCTTTAAAACTAATGATTGAGTTTGATGCTATTCTAATATATACAATCTGTGATAAATGAAAATAATAAATAATACACTTAAATAAAATGTAATTGGGAAATATAAGAAATATGATTTTTAGACAATTTATCAAGTTCTATTCTTAACTGATTCACATATAAGAAGTATTCGTCTTTGACAGAAACATATAATTTTCCTTCCCGTCAATTAATTTATAATATTACAGCCCACCCTGGCTAGACTGCGGATGGAGAGGTCCTGGGTTTGAATCCCGGTTCGGGCATGGATGTACTTTCTCTTTCTCTCAGTCCTATCTTTGTCCTTTCCATGTATTAATGGGTTGTGAATGATTGCCTACTCTATAAATGGGTACTTATGGCATGGTTGTACTGAGAAAGTCGGACTTCACACCAAATTACATTTTAGTTGGAAAAGTGGAGCAGCGCACCCCATATTGCCTACCTAGCTGCCACAAGACAACAACAATTTATAATATTAATTTTTTTGACATATACTGTTTCTTAGGATTTTAAACAAATTTTTTATTTTTCTTTGTTTGTCGAGAGCCAGTCAGGCTGGCAATATGGTGTTCGCTGCTCCACTTTTCCAACTGAAACATAATTTGGATGTAGAGTCTGTCTTCCTCTGTACACACATGCCATGGGTGTCCTTTTATAGTGTAGGCAACCATTCATACTCTATTCATGAAAAGAAAGGACAAAAACAGGAGAGAGAGAGAAAGTACATTCATGCCCGAACCGGGATTCGAATCCAGGACCTCCCTATCCTCAGTCAGGCACGCTGACCACTATACAAGATGGGTGGCAACATTAAACAAGGAAGATATATCCTCATTAAAAATCAATGGGATGTATTAATTGTTTATTTATATAATGAAACAGTATATATCAACAATAATTTAAAATCATAAAATTTGATTCAAAATTTTTATTTGATTAATGACAGACATTTTGGAATTGTTAATGTTTTTTTTTTCAGAGAGCATAAAACTAAAAATATAAAAATAGGAAAAATGATGGGTTTTTTTTAAGAAAAAGTAACATTTTTAAAGGAAAGTATTAAATTTAAACACACTGGTAAAAACTATGACAGATGATAGGTTTCAAATTTGAAATTTGGCATGTATTTTATAAAAATCATTGAATCTCTTTTTATAAATGATATATATTCTCGAGTTAAAAGCAAAGTTTGATCTCAAGTCCCCTTTGAGAGATAATTTTGTTTGAGATAAAATGGAATTTCTGTATGATTGAAATCTCTAAGGCAAGTAAAAGAGACTTTATTCTTGTAATATGAAGTTACTTTATATTTTTACTAAACATCTATTGAAAAAAAATTGCTGGAATGAAAGTAAGATTGCATCTTCTTTCTAATCATTGAGATTCTGATTGAATCATATGAATTGGTAATTGAATCTTTGGAATCTACATTTAGAAATATACAGATATTTTTGTAATATTATTTTTAGTTGTTCCAGTTTACTTAATGTATATTTAGTTATATCTACAGAATTCATTGCAGAAATTGTGATTTCCTTAAAAATAAAAAACACCTCAGTTAAATGAATTATATTGATAGTTTTATATTTTTCGTAAACTATTTCTGAATAAAGTTAAATTAAGAAAGTATTTCAAAAATAAGAATAGTTTTTCTCAATTAATCACCCAATTGAATTCCAATCAAATAGATGGCTGTAGTAGTTCAGAATATACATTAAGCAATCAGTTTCAATACGATTAATTTTTATGTGTAGAACATGACTACAAATTGATTAACTCTAAATCAATCCCTTTTTATTCATGATAGTTTTCGAAACTGCGTTTTATTTTTCATTCAGACGTCAAATAATATATATTTTATAACACGATTTTACGTTTCTTTGCATATTTTGTGTTGCTATTTGTTTTAGAGATAAATTTTATGCTAATTACATTTCAATATACAGGCAATTTACAAATGAGTCCATGTGAAATATATTAATAAAGAAATCAATTTATAAATAATATCATTAATCTGAAATAGATGCAAAAAAGTAATTATATCTGCTATCATTGCAAAAATTTATTTCTGAATTCTACATATCACAAATATATCACTCATTTTTTATGTAAATAAATATAAATTAACACACATAAATATTATTTTATTATCAACTTCTTTATAATCTTAGGCTGAAGTTAGTTTTAAATCTGGTGCAATTAAGATGTATTTTAAAAAATGACATATCAATTTCATTTTCAACTTAAAAAATTCATGCAAAATTAATTATCTATTATAAACTTTTTAGTTAATATGTCATTAAAAATATTAATGATAAAACCATTTTCTTTCTAAACGGATGTTCTGATCTTCAGTCTTGCCATTGTAAAAGAGCTTGAGGTAAAAATTATTTTTTGTGCTGTTTAGATCTATCCTGATAAAAAAAAAAGACATATTTATAAATTTACACATTTTGAATATAAAGTAACGCATACCTTTATGAGATTTTGCAACCACTTATGATAGTGAAATCCCAACTAATTTCTTAAAATACTACTCTATGAAAGATGCTACATTTCAACAAATGTTTTCTACTTAAATGTGCTTTGTGTTAAAAACGATCACACATACTTTTTTATACATTTTATTTGCACTATCTGTCATTGTAACTTCATTAATTTCCATTTTATCAGAAAAATGCTTGAAATTTTCTTTAATATAACAGTCAACAATTTTATTTTTTTCACCATCTTGGATTTATCGTTTGTTCTCAACAATACGTTTTGATAAGATTAAATATAACTTTTAAGCGAGTACTTTTCTGTTATATTTCCGGCAAGTAATTTCTTAAAGTGGCGTAACTGGAAATTATTTTTTATTTTAATTAAAGACTTAGCAATGTCCATGTCTCAAAAAAATTAAAAATGAATACTCATTTGCAAAATATCATTTATTGTAGGTTAGAAAAAAATGCGCTTTGAAAAGATACTAACAATAATTGCATGTCAATATATTTTTCATAAGTTATTTTAAATAAATAATGAAATGTGATAAGTTTATTTATAACTTACCTATTAGTTTCGTGAAGAAAAATCAGCAAATACTTTTAACACATTTTTTAATAAATATGAGAGCTTCACAGCACATCAAGTTTATGTTAATATTGTTAAACAATTAACGTGTGTGCCTTTCTTCTTACTATTAAAACATCAAAAAAAAGTATATTTCCTTGCTTTGATATTTAAATTAAAGAAATAATTAAAATATCTTAAAATATAAGTATTTTACTAAATTCTGCTGAGGCTTTTGATCATACATTTTTATCGAGTACTAAATAATTTAGTAAATTTCGTTTATTATAAATTTGACTTCTAACTTTTTTATTTTTATGAAATGTGAATTAATGAGTAATGTCTTACCTTCCATTTCTTAAAAGATTAAAACATTATTCTTATTGAAAACATTGGTTATACTTTAACACTCATCATTATTGAACGTAATTAACATCAATGATGTTCAACAATGATTAACACATATCTTTGAATTTCATAAAAAATTTTAGCATGCATTTAACAGTGTCTTAAATAACAAATAATCTCATTAAAAAACAGATATTTGACATTTTTCAAAATACGGATTATTATCAAATCTTAGTTTTCATAATTTAGCAAAGATTTAAGAAAATATTAAAATTTATTAATCATTATTGATCTCAGTATCGATTGTAATAATATATATTATTGCTTACTAAAATTGTAATATTAAAATGGAAAATATGCATAGATGTGAGTTTGTAATGGCTGACTTTGAATGAATGTATTTTGATAGATTTTATCAAAATGATCAGAATAGAAAAGATCTTATTCAAAACACCTTGACTTTCAGATCTAAATTTGACACTGTTATGTGCCAAAATATGATCTCATACATATGTGGATAAATTATTAACTAACTATGATTAATTTGATCCCATAAGAGCTTAATTTCACACAGCAATTTAGTTTAATGACACATACCATTCTTATTACAGTGTTAACCCTCTTACTTGATGGATTATTCTAACCTTAGAAAATGTACATGTCTCAAATGCAATAGATAAGAATCCCGTTAGGTGGTGGAAAATTTTCAATTTGCTTTTGATTAAACCCAATGTTAATGAGTATATAGCCTCGCATAAAGTGCAAAACGTTTCTTAATATAATCAACCTCTCCACAATATCCTCGTATAGCAGAATTGTTACTGTAGCAATAATGATCCGTAAAAGTATCCGCTTACAAAATATAATTCTGTCTTGTACCATTATTTCATGCATAAAACGGATAATGGGTTTTTCTGAAAGAATTTATAGTAAACCTGATACAATTTAGAGATATTTAACACATCCCTACAAAACCCTTAAGTTAATAGCAAAACTAATTTTAACAAGATACGCGTTGACCTTTCCTCTTATCAATACATCAAGCTTTTTAAGGTAAATAGACTGCATTCAGTTATATCTTTTGTTCGAAACTTATTTTCATTAAATAGTCCAACTTTTTTTACCAATTTTTATCCTTAAAATCCTTTTACCTCTAAATTTCTTGCAATCTTTTGATTCGAAATAAGCATTTATTTAAGTAGTCAAAATCGATTCTGGAATTTCCTTATTCAAACAAAGTGTTTTAAAATTGAAAAATGCCACGTCGCTTACTTTCTCTCAATTTCTTAATGTATCAAATAATTCATAACCCTAATTTGCGTCATAATAGAATAAATGAAATGGTGAGAATAAACAGTATTTGAAAAAGTGTACTTTTATGAATTTTTAGCAGTTTTATAATTTTTCCTGATAATTTATGAGATTGTTATTTAACCTTTATAAAGAAAAACTACTCAGGAAAGATGTTATAAAAAAACTATAACAAAATCTCGCATTAACATTTCATTACAAATAATTAATGTCATTTCTAATGACTGATGAATCATGTCAAAGTTATCCAAATAGAAAAGATTATAAAAAAGGAATCAAATTCTAACATAATTATCCCTTTAAGTCTCAATCGCTTCACATGCCCAATTTAGTCATTCAAGATGTATTATTTTAATTTTCAAAATTTATTAACAAATAACAAATAAATTAAATATATTTAACCTTTATTAAAGTTTCAATCAAGTGGCCAGAATGTTTTAGAATCCTTGGGAAAATATTATTTATATAGATATTTTGAGTACACTATTATTTATTGTGCACAAAAAAACCTATTATTAAATATTAAATAAAATAAATTTATCATTAAAACTATATATTTCGTTAACCATACATAAGAAGGTGTATTACAAAAATTTTTAAACTTGGATAAAAAAATAAAGAATACTTTGAAACAGTTCAATGTATGTAAATTTTAGAAAAAATATCAAGAAATTGGAAAAAAATATTTAATGGTAAATAAAAGTAATATTTATCTCCAGAACAAAAAATGATTCATATAGATTCTTACTTAATAGTTATAGTTCTTATTCCTAATTTTAAAATGTCAAAGTAAGATAACATTTTAGATAAAATTAAAGAAAAAATAACATTAATGATGACTGAATTTTAAGCGGAATAAAATATTCTGTTAATTCTGACAATGAATGAAATATACTGAAATAATTTTCTTCATTATTTACAATAAAAAATATTATTTTCAATTATCAAAAACAGCTAACTTAATAAATTGTTAAATTAGTAAGTTTAGTTTATTAAAGTTATCAATATAATTTAAGAAACAATATAATTTTTAATTGCTTCAATTCTTTTTTTTTAATTTGGGATGATATCAAATGCTACTAATTCTGCTAAAATCATAAATTCTGCAAAACAACTTCTTGTTATTTATCTTGTATTCTTATAATTTCTTAGAAATTGACTTCTTATTATAAATTGAAAAAAAGTATCTTGCTTTAATCTTTAGACTTCAATTTAAAAATGTTTCATAAATCCTTAAAATAAATAGACAAATCAAAATTTTAATGAGAATTGAAAAATATTTTTTAATTCTCATTA
>JAPDSC010124151.1:0-19506 GCA_026290005.1 Latrodectus geometricus | reverse complement strand
ATTGGTTTATTTGATTTTTGTTTATATTTGGGAATGGGTAAAAATACCTGTAACCGCTATTTTGTACTCGGTATTTTAATGTTACAATTAGTAGTGTTTTCAAATACCTGATACTTCATAAAGGTACTAACAATGCTAGAAAAGGTTTGACTATTGAGCAGTTAAAATGAATTCGAATAGAAATAACTATTTCAAAGTAATCAGTGTTTCATTAACTGGAGGAGCAGAACAGTTGCATTAGCTAACCCTTTTTTCGCATTAGAAATAACATGTTCAACATCTTTTGTCCATTAAATTTTTATCAGGTTTTATGAATAGCTTTTACATATTTTTATTATTTCTAAAAAATTATTTAGTGAAGCTAATATGTGAGCTCTTTCGGGTGTACATTACCTATAAAAATTATATAATTCAAGCATTACTTTAACCCCTTCGATCCGATTGTCACGTCTACGTGCCAGCAACGAACACACTCACTTCCCGGCCGACACGCAGGCGTGCCAGAGCGTTCACCCGTTCAGCCCCGACTGTCACGTATTTATGCCAATGTCCTGGAACGTTTTAAAAACAATAATTTCTGCCACAAGATGGCACTGTAAGTCCATATGGTTTCAGATGCATGTACATTATTAGACCTTCTACTCGAAATGAGAGAATCAGGACTCACATACACGTGTTTTTGATTATGTAAACAAAAGGTGAAATAAATGTTTCCGAATGGTGTGCTTTATGACGTCTCTTTAAATTAGCACATGGTAGTTGTTTATTGTAAGTAGAGAAGTTTTATTTTAGCTAAAGCGTTGGATATTTCGGTTTGCAGTTCTTAGAAAATAATTAGATCTTGTTAGATATGGATTCTTTCCGTTTTTACCGTTGCAATGTCGAAGCATCGAAAATGTTTCACAGTGCATGAAATGGCAGAAATGATGCAAAATATTTCAGATATTAATTCCGAAGCAGATTCTGATAGTAGTGATATTATGATATATTCTGATCATAAAGATTGTGGCATTGATATTTCGGAAATTTTATGGATTTAGGCTTACTAGCAAAAAAGCCTCCGGCCCTGGAGAGACACTGCCAGCCTCCGCAATAAGCGCGCGTTTGCGCTACCGTTTGCGTAACGAAGGGGTTCATTATGTAGCGGAAAATTTAAAAATGCAACCGACACGATCCAATAACACTGTAGTGATCCCTTTCTCATGTCCTTAATTAGTAACAGAAATGGCATTTCCCCTTCTCAGCCCATCTGAGAAAGGTGAAATAAATTCCCAAGCTCGGAGGTATGGACGCACAGTTCGGACAGGAAACGCATTCCGACCCCCTTTTCCTCTTGGGGAAAGCAGGCGCGAGGGAGAACGTGATATACCAGTTGAGCACAAGAGTATGAACGACCCAGCCACTTGGTACACGACCATCTTGTGATGTAGTAGAAATGTATTAAGCGTTTCCTTGAATTGAAGTCTTGATTCTGTTGTTCACACTGAACATTGACCCCTAAATTCCAATAGTGGTGACCCGAGAATTTATGAACCTCATATCTATGCTCATTTTTCCTTAATAAAAACTGCATAATTATGGAGTCCGTGGCTATTAACATACCAGCATTCATAAAAGCAGACCCTTTGTTGTTCTATATGATAGAAAGTACTTACGCACTAGCGACTCCTAAGCTTATAACTGACTCTGAAACGAAATATAATAATGTAGTCGCTCATCTTCCTCCAGAAACGGCAACCATCGTCAGGGATGTTATTATGCAGCCAGATACAACAGATCCCTATCAGAAGGGAAAACTAGTGGAACGGTGTTTGGAAAGCAAGACTCAAGAAATTCGGTGATTGTTAACTGGAGAAAATCTGGGAGACCGGAAGCCTTCGGCATTGTTAAGGTGCATGAAACGTCGAGCCGAGAACCACGACATCAATGATTCTTTACTCCTAGAGCTTTCCAATCAAGATATGTCAGTTCCAGAGCAGACGTACAATTCATCGATTTCTCCTCTGATTTCCGACAAAGCTGCTGAGATTGCCGATAGAATTCTACAAATTCCTCCTCATAATGCCTTTGCTGTCTCCAGTCAAGTTCTTACTCAATCATCATTCACCGAAGAAAAGAAATCCAACTTCGATTCTCTCTACGAGGAAATAAAGGATCTACTTAAGGAAATTGCAGAAATACGATCCAGATCGAGAAGAAAGAATCGGAGCCAGGTGAATTTTCACTATCTGCAACAATCTCCTTTACGGGAAAAACTCTGCTTTTATCATGCCCGATTTAAGGAAAAAGATCGAAAATGTACACCTCTATGCTCATTCCAGGGAAACTCTACTCCGGGGGAGTAGCTTCGATGGAATCTTCCTCCGAAAATTTTACATCTCATCGCATGTTCATAACGGACAAAAATACAGGTATGTGTTTTCTTGTTGATTCAGGGAGTGATGCTTCTATAATTGTCACCTCTAAACAAGAACGCACACTTCCAATTCTTCAAACATTTCGCGCTACTAACGGTAGTTCTATCAATGTGTATGGCCGTAAATTGGTAACGGTCAATTTCGGGTTAAGAAGAAATTTTACTTACTCATTTTATATTTGTAATGTATCTAGTGCAATATTAGGTGCAGATTTCTTATATCGTTTGAATTTATACCCAGACTTAAGGAATAAACGTCTTGTAGATCAGTGCTCCGCAACCGGTGTGCCGCCGCTTGAAATTACACAACATATTTATTTTAATGCAATGTACTCTGATACAAATTTACAATTTATAAAAACGAATTGTATGTACTTACTATATTTCAATGTAAAACCATAAATAAAATAACAATTGTTTAGCACTTGCTATAATGTATTCACACAATAGAAGAAATGGATGTCAATAGAAGTAAATAGAAGATGGACTCTGTAGATTAAATTTGCGAATACGGCTCTAGCTAAAAATGTCATCACAACCAATAGAAACGCTCCTAACCACCTGCACAATGTTTATATCGACTGTTCCTGAAAAATAGTGATTGCGCAGAATTCAATAGTCAGCAGACAGCGTTGTTTAGGATTTAGAACGAACCTAATATAATATTGTCAGTGTTAGATACGAATTTCTACTGGACACATACAACCAGATCACTTCTTACCCCTATAAATTAAATCGCAGAAGTTTATAAATTAACCATTCGTGTTTGTTATTAACGTGATTTATTTTTGTGCCCATTTCAATATGGATAAATTTTTATTTGGAAAACAATCTACTTCTTGGGCAGAAGATGATGAACCTTGCACAAACAGTATTGCTAAGAAAAGAAAGATTGTGAATAGAAAATACTCCAAAAACTACATTCGGTATGGCTTTTATTGGTGCGGCGATGAAGTGGCTCCGAAACCATTATGTGTAATTTGCCACGAACAATTAACAAACGACTCAATGGTGCCCAGTAAACTAAATCGCCATCTAACTTCAAAACATCCGAATTGTGCTAAAAAGGATATATCATATTTTCAAAGGTTTTTGGCTCAAAATTTAAAACAAAAAAAATTTATGATGTCGACCGTATCTGTTTCCGATAAAGCATTAGAAGCTAGCTATTACATTGCAAAATTAATAGCTCGTGAAATGAAACCTCATACTATTGGAGAAAAACTTATTAAACCAGCATGTATGGAAATTGTGCGAGTTATGCTTGGACCTAAAGAGGTTCAGGAAGTGAGTAAGGTTTCACTGTCAGCTGAAACTATTAAAAGACGTATTGGCGACATGTCAACAGATATTTTGAACACGCTTATTTTGAAATTGATCGCAGCTAACAATTTTGCTCTTCAAATTGACGAGTCAACGGATATTAAAAATCAAGCACAATTAATTGCAATTGTACGTTTTGTTGACGAACATTGCATAAAAGAAAATTTTTTATTTTATAAAAAACTTTCCGAACGAACTACTGGAGAGGATATTTTTCGAGTAACTGATGATTTCTTCAAAATACATAATCTGCAATGGAGTAACTGCATGAGTATTTGTACTGATGGCGCCGCAGCAATGACTGGTAACATAAAGGGTTTTGTTGCCTATGTAAAACAACAAAATCCGGCAATACAATTTACACATTGCTGCATACATCGGGAAGTATTGATGGTGAAGAATTTACCAGAACAACTTTTAAAAACTATGAATGAATGCATCAAAATTATAAATTTTATTAAATCAAGAACTTTAAATACAAGAATTTTCAAAATGCTTGGTGAAGAAATGGGTTCAGAACATAAATCTTTATTATTTTATACTGAAGTACGTTGGTTATCCCGAGGAAAAGTGTTGGCTATATTGTTTGAACTTCGCTGTGAAGTGCATCAGTTTTTACTAAATCAAAATATGCCCGAACTCGGCCAGCACTTCGAAGATAACAGTCGGATCGCCAAACTTGCATATATGGCTGACATTTTCGACCATCTTAATGAACTTAATAGAAAAATGCAAGGTCCGAATGAAAACTTATTAACCTGTTCCGACAAGTTGCAAGGGTTCAAAAATAAACTGGAACTTTGGCAGAATGAACTAAGTAACAACTCTTAACAACCGTTTCAAAGGGTTCATAATACAATAATTGAAAATAGGCAATTAATTATCGATCTGGCCCAATCCCATTTAACAACACTGAAAAATAAATTCGACTACTATTTTCATTCGATTAAAAGTGAAGAATATGATTGGATTCGCAATCCTTTTGCAACTAATGCAAAAAAATCTGTTGATGCATTTTCTCTTAAATTTAAAGAAGAGTTTATTGAACTGAGTAACGACGGGACATTAAAACTACATTTTGGAGAAGTTCCATTGGATGTTTTCTGGATTTCGGCTAAGAATGAATATCCTCAAATTTCAAAACAGGCTATTTCAATTTTAATCCCCTTTTCAACAACATATTCATGCGAACAAAGATTTTCGACACTTGTTTTAATTAAAAATGATAAGCGGTCTTGCTTAAAAAATCTCGATCAAGAACTTCGAGTTGCACTATCAAATATCGAGCCCAATATAAAATACTTGTGTTCCTTGAAACAAGCTCAAGTATCACATTAATTACCCTTTTTGCCTATTTTTTTGTATTATTGTAGCTTTGTAATTAATTATATATGTTATGTACATATAATACCGTAAATATGTAAAATAAAACGAATTAAAATATTAATTAATGTATTATTTTCTGATGTGTATACGTGTTGTTTTATTATATTTATACCTATTAAATTTGGTGTACCGTGAAAACCAGAAAAAGCTTTTGGTGTGCCACGAATAAAAAAACGTTGCGGAGCACTGTTGTAGATAATACAACGAATTTAAAAGTATATGGTAAAATATTTAGCTGTAAAATATTTTCTATAAAATCTGTTTTTGTAAATAATGTATATTGTAAAATAGTGTCAAAATACCCCGATATTACAAAATTACTAGATCCTGATATGCCTATAAAACATAATACAGTTCATTATATAAATACTAAAGCTCCGCCAGTCGTAGCTAAGCCTAGACGTTTATCACCTGACCGTCTAAAAAGTGCAAAAGCTTAATTTCAGCGCATGATTGAACTGGGCCATATGCAAGTATCAAAAAGCAAATATGCTTCTCCTTGGAATATGGTGCCAAAAAAAGGTACTGTCAAGTGGAGACTGGTCGTTGATTTTCGTGCCCTTAATGGACAAACTATTAAAGAGCATTATCCGATTCCTTGCATAACCGATTTTACTTCAGATTTGCATAGCAAACTAGTGTTTTGTCATGTCGACCTCGTCAAAGCATATCATCAAATTCCGATTAATCCTGCAGACGTTCACAAAACTGCGATTTGCACTCCCTTTGGTCTTTTTGAAAGTCTGCGCATGTAATTTGGTCTTTGTAATGCGTCCTCAACTTTCCAACGCTTTATTGACGAGGTAACTCGAGACTTACCCTTTGTATATACTTTTGTTGATGATCTACTTATAGCCTCCAGTTCGGAAAGCGAACATCTAATTCATTTAGACCTATTATTTTTCAAATTAAATGAATAGTGATATTAATTAAATTATGTATAAATACAGAAAAATGTGAGTTTGGTAAATCAACTATTGAATTTCTAGGATTTAAAGTATCTAGTAGTGGTATCGAACCCTTACCCAGACCGAGTAAAATATATTTCAGAATTTCCTCAACCGAATACTCTAACTCAGTTACGCTGATATTTAGGACTTTTTAATTTTTATCGTAGGTGTATTCCGAAAGCAGATGACATAGTACCCTTATTAAAATTCCTGGAAGGCCATAAAAAAAAATAAAAAACACCCTCGTTCTAGTGCAAATGACAAGGAGCAAATAATTTGGAACGAACAAGCAAATATTTCTTTTTAAAATTCAAAACAAGCAATTGCTAAAGCAACGCTATTAAGGCACCCTATCCAACACCTCCTAGAGTGTTACTCTAGAAGGTGTTGCCCTATCCCAGGTGCAGAACTACGTTTATGGGTAGATGCTTTAAATGTAGCAATCAGTGATTCCTTAATGCAAATGTCAAATAGCAATTGGGAACCCACAACCTTTTATTCAGTTAAGTTAAGCAAAAAGAAATTGGTCCACTTACGATCGCGAGTTATATGCTATATATTCCTCTATAAGAAAATTTAGACACATGTTAGAAGGTAGATCTTTTGTCATATTTAGTGACCAAAAACTTCTTAGCTATGCATTTAAACAGAATCCTGACAAATGCAGTCTTCGCCAACTACGTCACTTAGATTTAATTTCCCAATTTTCCACTAACTACACAAAAGGATCTGATAACACTGTAGCAGATGCACTCTCTCGCATTGAGATAGACGAAATATCTACTTCAGTACTAGACTTTAAAGAATTTGCCTCAGCTCAATCAAAAGATGAGGAGTTGCAAAATCTTTTAACTGAGAATAATACTTCCTTAAAGTTAGAAAAACATTACTTTCCTCTTGAAAATATTAACCTTTATAGCGATCTTTCACAGGCTACTCCTCGTCCATTCTTTCCAAAATGTATGCGCAGAAAAATATTTGAAAATATACACTTTCTTTCCCACCCAGGTATTGCAACTTCCATTGATTTAATCATGAAACGCTTCATTTGGCCTGGCATGCACAAAGATTTGGTTCGCAGCTGTGTTAAATGCCAAAAGGCGAAGATAACTCAGCACACCAAATCTCCCATTGGCACTTTTGCTACACCAGATGCTCGGTTCGCACACATACATATTGATTTTATCGGACCCTTACCTCCTTCTGAGGGAAAACAATATTGTGCGACTATTATCGACAGATTTACAAGATGGCTTGAAGTCATTCTGACAGAAGATATGAATGCAGAAACTACTGCTCGTGCAATAGTACGTGGGTGGATTTCAAGATTTGAATCACCTGTCACTATTACTACAGACTAAGGCAAAAACTTCGAATCACATCTATTTCATGAACTCACAAATATGTTAGGGTGTAATAGAATTCGAACCTCACCTGATCCTCCTCAAGCTAATGTCATTATCAAACGAATGCATCGACACCTTATATCCCCCTTAAAAGCTCACAATCAAACTAATTGGACAGAAATTTTGCCAATCGTATTATTAGGTTTACGCACGGCTCTTAAAAACGACATAAAAGCAACTAGTGTACGACACAACTCTTAGATTACCATGTGACCTCGTTTCAAGAAATTTAACTAATCAGTGTGTTAACTCAACCTATGTATCAAACTTAATTAACATGATGAGAGAATTAAACACAATCACCACCAAAACCAATCACTACGGGAAATCCAAAACATATGTAAATTCTTCACTAAAAACCTGCAGTCATGTATTTTAAAGATTGGTTAAGGTTAACCCAGAATTAGCAACTTCTTACACTGGACTACGTTTAGTTACCAATAGAACAGATAACAATTTTTGTTTTGGACATTAACGGTAAACATTACACTGTTTCTATAGACCGATTAAAACCATCATATCAGTTCTCAGATGAAATGGATACTGTCGAATTAACCATGTCAAACAAAACTGCTAATAGCTCTGATATTCAGACTCCTTCTCAACCAGTACTAGTTGTGGTAGGAAAGTTTATTTTCCAAAACATTTAACTACTGAATATGTAATGTAGATAAATAATGTCTTGTTTATATATTATAACTAAATATACTGCAAATTAATATACTAAAATATGTGTAAAATATTACGAAGTATATAAATTCATGGTTTATTCTGTATTAAATTACCAATATATGTCCACATTTTGTCATAATTCATATTATTGAAAATAGCTACTTGTTTTGCATGTTTGTATATTTTTCTTTGTAACGCGAACTAAGTTGCTAGGGGCATAGTCTGTAGTGATCCCTTTCTCGTGTCC
Organism: Latrodectus geometricus; assembly: GCA_026290005.1. NCBI lineage: Eukaryota > Metazoa > Arthropoda > Arachnida > Araneae > Theridiidae > Latrodectus > Latrodectus geometricus. The sequence goes on along the minus strand of JAPDSC010124151.1, from coordinate 11,106 downwards.
TTCATTAGTAACGGAAATAGCATTTCCCCTTCTCAGCCCATCTGGGAAGGGTGAAATAAATTCCCACGCTAGGAGGTATGGACGCACAGTTCGGACAGGAAATTCATTCCAACCCCCTTTTCCTCTTGGGGGAAACAAGCGCGAGGGAGAACGTGATATACCAGTTGAGCACAAGAGTACGAATGACCCAGCCACTTGGTACACGACCGTCTTGTGATGTAGTAGAAATGTAATAAAAGTTTCCTTGAATTGATGTCTTGATTCTGTTCTTCATACTGAACACTGACTATTAAATCCCAATAACACTATTTCAGATATTTTAAAACTTGAAAAATGTATAGAATATATGCCGAAAATGCATCTTGATTTTGAAATTAACCTTATTTTTTGTAAGCCTTCAAACAGAATATTAAGATGGTCAAAGTGATCTTCTGATGAACGTGACGCAATAAGAAAGTCGTCAACAAAACAGACAAAAGAAATGCCTAGTTTAATTCGACATACGAATCTTTGAAAAGTATGATTACAAAGATGCATTGTAAGTTATTAAATATATATATTATTTAAAGTATATATTTAAAAAAATAAGTAAATTTTTATAATTATTTGAATGTTGCTACTCAAAAAGAGCACTATAAAATAAGGTAGGCTCTGCGTTTGCTACATTGCAACTCGTCAATATCTACATATCTATGAAGAGTTCTTTCGGGTGGCAATTTACGCTGTAGATGCTAAAATGCACACATGAGTCTGTCCATTGCGCGATGTCAAAATATTTCTGCAAAACTCTCTGTGGCTTAGTAGTAGAACAATCATCCTCAGAGCGAAAGGTCTCAGGTTCAATACCAGACATTATAGAACAAGAAAAGATTAATGTTGTGCTTCTGCTCGGTGGGAGCTTGAACATTTTCCGGGTTATGTCTCTTGCGATGCATACAGTCCACTATTTATGATAAAGTCCTCCTGAAAGCAAATATATAAGGTTGTTGCTAAAATGCTTTATTATGGTCTTCAATCATTTTTGGTACACTACACGGTGTCAAAGTATTTCTGCAATTTTAGACTTACTGAGATCAAATAGTAGAAACATGCTCTTTGAAGCAAAAGGTCCTGTATATATTCCCATTAGTAGGCAATGGGAGATAGATATGGTGCTTCTTCATGCTTGTCTGGCGAATGAATTAAAAAGATAGCTTGGTTCAATATCGGCAATCTTGCCAAGATAACCTCAGGTATGAGTGCCCGGTTTTCCCCAATATACAACATACCAAGATAAGCCAAATAGAGGAAGATTTTTCTCCAATATGCCATAATTAATCCTTATTGATCCTATAATGGTAGCCAAGATACTACCAATTTTTGGTATGCCAAGATTCAGTCAAAATATAGAATAACAAGTTAAATCCAATATGGCTATTAATTTTCTAAGCTGTTTCATTGCTTTTTCTTTATTAAGAATTTACTTATTCATTCAGATTAAATCTCCAGAATTCTAATACATTTTGAAGCTTTGATTCTTAAAGTTTCATTGTTATCGTTTAATTTTTTGTTTATTAACTGTTTAATTTTCTTTATCAAGTATGATTTGAAAAAGTCATCGTGTCTATAAATTTATTCTTATATTTTTAATAACAAAATTTGATTATTATGAAAATTTGTAATCTATTTTATCTTAATATTGTAATAGACACCCAATTATTTCATTAGTTCTGTATATAACTGTTAGGCCCAGATTTACTGTACGGTCGCTCTTGGCGTGATTTTCCAAAGTTGGCGGTAAATAACAATTTCTGGCAACCCAACCAATCACAAATGAGGGATTCCAACTAATGAAAAATGGGGTTAGACTATATATTAGGTTGCCCCTTTGATTTTCGTCAAGTTGTGATCGTGATTGATCGCCAAGTTGGGCAAAAATCTAATCATGTACTGATTGGTTTATATTCAGTCGAGGCTCTGATTGGTTTATCATTTTTGAATGTTTTACGGACTTTGGTTTATCGTTTTTAGAATTTTAAAAATCCAACTGATGTTGAGTTATTTTTTAATGTTTATCGGAATTTGTAAGATCTTATAAAATGACTTCGGTAAAAAAATAAATCTTAAGTTTCTGTATGATTTGAGTAATAATGGAAAAAAAAAACAGTGATTGACTGGTATATGAATGGATGTTTAATTAGTAATTGGTATAAATGCTCAGTTAGTGCGAAAGATATATCTCTGATCGAACGTAAAGATCGATCAGACGGCTTTGAATGGAATTCGTGTGAAAGGTACAAATGCTCACCACATTAAACGACCCATTAGAAACTGCTGTTAAAGAATTTTGGGTGAAATTGTGTTTTCGGTCCCCTACTTGGCTAATTTTCAAAATCACACACGCCATTGCGAAACTTCTACCAATGAAAAGGTTAAAACAAAAGAGTAATTGATGAGCATGAGCAAAAAAGCTCTTCAAATTGCAAATAGGAGAAGTCGGGAACCTAAAGCGCAAATTAACCGAATTTTGAGTACGTAAAAGTGCGGATAATGAAGATAATAAAGTAAGTCAATTTTTTTCGTTTCTTTATGTGCTTACTCCTTTAATTTTTGTTATAATTCAAAATGCGTTTTATTTGGTTTATTAAGTTTGCTTATATCGTCGTCATTGAAATTTCATTATATTTTGCTCACCATACCTGTTAACACAATAACCTTCGCGAACAGGATGGCTTCAAAGAAAATCGCCAACTTCGCCAAGGGGCACCCTAATGTATAGTTTTACCACAAAAATTCAATATTCTGTTTATTTTCAGACCTTGCTTGTCCAGATTGGCGAGATGTTTGGTAATTTTTTTAAAAAGTCATCAAGAGCGACGATACAGTAAATTTTTACCAACTGTTCTGTATAGTATTAACCATGAAACTACTCAAGAATCTAATGTTAATAACTTGGCTGTACCAACACCTCCTAGAGTAGTCACTCTAGGAGGTGTTGGCTGTACTCACACACAAATATTTATCTACATTTATTTATTCACATATAAATTTCCTATTAATCCATTAAAAAGAAGTCTTGTTGCGATTTATATGGCTTCATTGCACTTTAGAGATGTGTCCCAAGAATTTAATTTTTGATTCTTTCTTTGTCTTTTACACTGTTTTTTATCTTAATACCGAGCTTCCATTTGACTTATAGGCATATTTCAATAGATGCTATGTAAGTTATGCTTTACGATTAATTGAGATTATAATTACGTTAGAAACTGATTTGAAAAAATTTGCTCTTTTTTTTTTTTTTTTTTTTTTTTTTTTTTTTTTTTTTAAGATTTGTAACAACGTTTGACGACCATGAAAATATCACTTTTTTAAGAAATTATGTGTTTTAAGAACATTAATCAAAAGTCTTATTATAATACGATTTATTTGACTTCCCAGCACTAAGTCTTGAAATTTATTTTCTACATGCAATTGTGTGTTACTAGTAAACATTAAAAACATCTATAAATTTTTAATTTAAGTTTCAATATACAAAGATATTTTATTAAATTAATTTATTTAAATCAAATGTAAGCACCGAAGAAATTATTTACTCTTATTTTTAGCTTACTAAATTTTACCTGTATAATATTGTTCTAAAATTCACACTGGATAAACAATCAGGATGAACGAAATGTTAAAAAAACTTTATAATCTAGATCGTTAATAAGTTAAAGATCATTGTGGCTTTTTATAATGTTAACTTCGTTTTTTCAATTTTATTTATCGTGAATAGTGTGTAAAAAAATAAAAACTATTCAACATGTTTACATTAACCCTGACGTTATTCTGAAATTTAAAATTACACACAGATTAATTCAATTGCATACTGATTTCCAGTATAAATTTCTTCAAAGAGTAGGGGAACAACTTTGATACATCCCCCCCCCCCAAAAAAAATAATTAAGCGCCAAATCTGGTACTCCTACGGACTTTTTAGAGTTGCTGTTTCCTATTTTGGTGTTGCCAATTTAAGTTTTTTCAGCTTTTAGGTTTTTGCTGTTGTCAAATTTAGTATTTTCTTGTATTTTGTATCATTTTTTGAGTTTTTTTTTATTTTAATTATTTGTATTTATTGCTCTTTTTTTGTTATTAATTATTTGTATTTAGCGAGAATCCATCTTGGTGAGAAAAAAAGTTGCCAAATTTCCGATTTGGGAGGGGTATATCAAAGTAGTTCCAGAATAGGTTTATTTGTCCATAACCTACCGAGTTTCACTGCATTTTAGAATGGATGAAATGTGTGATAAGATGTAAACAAAAATATTCCAAGTATGTCATGTATTCAGCAAGATACAATTCTGTATCTTGCGGAATACATGCGGTGAAAATCCAAAGACAAGGGCTTTTAATCCCAAATTAAAAGCAAGTGCAAATCTAAGTAAACTACAAGCCATATGAAAGTAGAATCTTCATCATCACAAGGCATCTTTTTTATTCCATCTACATGGAAATAAAATAGTAGTTTTTTCTCTTTATAAAGGTCCTCTTGCCTTGATAAATTCTTATTGCTTTATTTACTGATGCACTTAGTTCCCAATCAATATATAATGAGTAAAAAATGTACTAGTCATTTAAATAAGTAAATTGATTAAATAATATAATGATAATTTTGTAACTGAATAGCTAATGAAATGAATGTTATTGATATATGCGATTACAAAGCATTTTATTAAACATAATTATCCAAAACTTTGTCATTCACTTTTAAGAACTGCCTAATTTAATTTTTTAAAATAATTGGAGCTAAAAATTATCACTCATTATTAAAAAAGCAAAAAAAAGAATTTTGGTGAAAATTTGAAAAAAGCTCCTTTGCACGTTTTCAAAAACACCGATGCCATGGTGAAAATTCTACTTCTATTTCAAAGTGAAATTTAATTAGTGACCAATGAAAAGGCTAAAACAAACGAGTAATTAATGAGTATGCGCGAGAAAACGCATCAAATTTATGAGTTGGCGAAGTAGGGGACCTAAAGCGCAGATTAACCAAAATTTTAATTTTTTTATATTTTTTTACATTTATTTTCATACAAAAAGTAATGCAAAACTTACATGTCTTGATTCTTCAACCCAAACTATTTGCATAAAAATGAGTCTGTTTTTCAAAATACCCAAGATGTATGTTCTCGATCCAAAATACAATTCTTTTGAAAGGATCAGGACTAAAAGATGCTTAGGTATGAATGTCCTCATTAGCAAATACTAATGGTCCATCTTATTTAACATTTTTACCATCTTTTAAGTAATCAACTAGTCAAAATATATAAAAAATAGGTGAAAATGCGCTTTAAGTCCCCTCTTTGGCACGTTTTCAAAAACACCGATGCCATGGCGAAAATTCTACCTCTATTTCAAAGTGAAATTTAATTAGTGACCAATGAAAAGGCTAAAACAAACGAGTAATTAATGAGCATGAGCGAGAAAACGCATCAAATTTATGAGTTGGCGAAGTAGGGGACCTAAAGCGCAGATTAACCAAAAAATATTTTCCTACTGATTTATCAACAATATTTATGGTGAGTATCAATTAGTAACCATTTCCAGAATGGTGTTTTAATGGTATCTTTTTATATGTAATCCAGAATAGTGCTAATTATCTCACAGTTGCAAATTTAAGGTGGGTCACAAAATTCTACATTTTATTATTTCTATTTTGTACCTACTGAATTACAGTTTCAGCGGTAACAAAATCACACATTTCGAATTGGATTTAGGAACTTCTATTTGTGTGATAAAGAATAATAAATTAATAAAACTTATGCATTCGTATTCAAACTGTTGCTAATTTTAGTATTGCTATAGAAGTTTTATTCTGGATTAGGAAGACATTTCATAGAAAGACATATCCCATTCACCATTAGTGAACAAAACGGATCTTCGATAAGCCGGTATTCGAACTCACTACCTTTTTGTAACGAGAACGAAGCCCTAACCACACAAACCATTTCGGCCCGAGATGAACTCTTAAATTATGATACACATTGCTGGCCACAAAAATTGCAGAAAGACAAAAGATATCACAACAAAATTTATTTTATAGATAACACATGTTGGCCAAGTATCAAATGATTAAATATAAATTTAATAAAACTAAACTACATTAATTATAGACTTTTGTGAAGTGTGGTTTCTGCCAAAATCAGTAGCCAGAATAACCGCCATTGTTGGAGATCACAGCTGACATATAACTCGGCATTGATTCCAAGAGACTTTGGATTTGTTCTTGACGTACAGCAGACCAAGCAGCTTTCATACGTTGTCAATGTTTATCTGGTGTGGCAGCTGGGGATATAATCTGGGTCAATCAGTGAGGTACCATGGACCACATGCTTTCTATCGGCGAGAGATCCAGAAAGCGAGCTAGCCAGGGAAGCAAATAAAGATTGACGAAGAACCCTTTAAAAATGCATGGCAAATATGGTGGCGCATTATGCTGCTGAAATATGATTGTAGGAAAGCCCTGAAAGTAAGGAAGGACAACTGGTTTTAACACAGCGGAGATGTAGTGCTGGATGTTTTAAATACCGGCAATGCGTACTAGAGAAACACAAGAGTGATATGCAATACCCGGTGCTGGACCAGTGAAAGCGGTGGTGCATAACACAGCTGTTCAGCATCCTCTGTCTACGGTGTCTCCAGATTCGAATGCGACCATGATGGGGTTGCAAACAGAATTGCGACTCGTCAGTAAAGACATTCCATTCTGTCGTTCATATCCTTCTTTCATCTAATCAGTGGTGGCGGAAAAGTCAGTGGTTCTGCGTCAAGTATAGACGAAGCAATGGCAGATGGACCACTCTGCTGTAATTGGCGTCGAATGGTACGCACAAACTCTGGTTGATGCGTTACAGACTGAATGTACTGTGTTCGTGATGTAACTGAGCGATCCATCAATGTCATGTGCACAATTCGCCTATCATCACATGAAATGGTGCACTGAGGTGGGTGCGATAGAACACGTCGGTCTGTATTAACCTCCTGCATCCACCGATCACATATCCGCATTACAGTTGTTTGGTTTCGTCCAACTACTTGCCTTGTTGTTTGGTTTCGTGCCACTATCCTTCTTCTGTCGAACTCGGATACTTGATCAAAAAATGATCGCTGTTTTTTTACGAAGCATGATTGATTATTTTTTTGAAAGAACACAATTGCTGAAGTTGAAATCGTCAAAATCTCCAAATCTTAAATAGCGCTTTGAAGTGGCGCCAAAGGCCCACGTGATCTGCGTCTGCTCTGAGATTCTAATCATTTGCATATCTCCCCTCCACAAATATATGCTGTAAATTTCATGCTATTTGCATGCTTCCTTCATTGATTTACGGTGTAGATAGTAATAGTATAAACTGAAATGTCTCTGAAATCATCTTTCAAAATAATATACATTTTTATGCATGATGGCTTTGTAGTAAATAAAATAATCTAGATTCATTTAATAACTATATTTCATTTCCTATTCTATTCCATATAATATATATATAAAAACACAATTCGAATAATACTAAATAAAATTACTACATTAAAAAATTTGGCAACAAGTGCCAACACTTCATTTCAACATTGGCGACATTTCTTAAAACTGTACCAAACATTACATATAATTTTACTGTATATAAACTTTTCCCCAAACCCTCTTCGTTTACTCTCCTCTCCCGATTTCTCCGGAAACTTTTCAAGGACACTGTACTGTAACTTTGGCTTAATATAATGAAATGTTTATGCGGTAAATTGGGATTGTCGCGTCGACCTTTTCCTCCAAACATGTTTTAGAAGAACAGTACAAGATGATTTATTTTCGGTATTGTCGCCTGAAAGCATAGAAAAGCTTTCACACCTGATATAAAAGAAATGTGTATCTACAAATTTGAGTTAATCTCTAACATTCCTATCTGTAATGTATAGATGTAAAATGGAGAAACAAGAAACACCACGGAACTTCCCAAAACACTTAGATTCGTATTTACACGAATTAATAAGGCGGCGATTGCACAAGGATAATGACTTGTTTGCCTTTTGAAAGCTATCAAGGGTTTTGGCCCGCCGAAATGATTTATATAATAATGTACATGATTATTATTATTTTATAAATTTATTGTATTTTGGAAATTTTTTTCATGGAAAAACTAGTACTAAAGGATTTAGTGAGCGTTGGCAGGTCGACGGGATAATCAAAAAGTAACTTTACGCTTATGTAAATAAGCAGGTGCGGGTATGGTTACGAGTAATCGATTTGTGTTTGTAGATGATCTCGCATTTTCTCTTTCTTGATAAAATCCTACGAGCCAGTACATGTTTGGCCCGATTCTCAACTTTCACGTACGACTATACATCTCACTTCCTAAATTACGTCACATAGCACAATATCCGAATTTCATACCCCACGATTGCACACCAACTCACTCTTAGAACATCGCTATCTCGCGCTATTTTCAATTTCAGTTACAGAACTATAACATTACTAACACTAAAATATACTATAATCATTTTTTTTAATTAATCAAAAGAACTTAAACATTTTATTAGTGCTCTATATATAACAATACCAAGCAGGTATAAACTGCGCTAAATATTTAAATTAACAACGTGAATAACATACATTTTTATGAAAATTTTGTTTTTAATAAAGAAAACAGTAAAACCCACATTTAAAAAAAAAAAAAAAATTATAAACGCAATATAGAATCTTAGACATGCAATAAAGCTAAATAAATAACGTACATTTTAATGAAAATTCCAATTTTTAATTAACAGATTCACATTAAACTTAAATACATGCAAGCTAAATGTTTCCGTACAATATTTAATAAGATATATAAATAATTAAAATAAAAATTTTAATCGAATAACACATAAAGTGCTCACCTAATCACTTGCCGAATTAAAAAATAATAATAATAAAAATTACAAAAATACAATTCTCAATTTATAACCGTCCATAATTTTCACTAACTACACACAAATACGAATTTTATAAATTTGTAAAAAAATTTCTTTTTTCTATATCGCAACTTAATAAACACAAGAATAGACGAAAACAAGAAAAAAATGAAACAGCTCAAAAGCTTTTTAAGGGTTACTATAACCCTAAGAAATTGGGAACATGCACACATCAACATCTCAAGATTTTATTCTACTTGTAGAATGTGGCCCTTTTCTAAAGCAGCTAATATCTCCAGGAGAATTTGGATTGGCTCAACAGTTATTCTTTGATGACAGGTTGCTAACCAGACAATTACAAACAGTTTAAAATGCATTTCAAACCACTACAAACATCCAAACTCAAGGTGGGAATGGAATTCACAAACTGTTGAATTGAAGGTAAAAACACCAATTCAGCATACGTATTCGAAATATTATAATTCATATTTTATTTCTATAGCGATTTACGGTTTGAGCCTACAAGATCTCAATTATAGTTCTAAGAAACTGTTCATTAAATTTTATGTTGTCTAATAATTCTACGTTTCACAATGCACTGTGAAACGAAGAATGTCATTTCATGTTTTAAACTTTGTGGTTTGAACAACACAAATATTGGTATAAACAATGTGATCTAATGCAAATCAATGAACATTTCATTACACATTCCTCAAATTAAAATGGCTGGGTTCACATACATTTTTAATTTTGATTAATTCATTAAATATTTTCAAATAATTCAAACAATTTCAAGCTATAATCCTACTTATTTCTTTTATCAGTAGTTTACATTTTAATGTTTTTAGCCTAAATTAAAATTTAGTTCATCAAAATTATGTGAACAATTTTCAATATTTGAATTGCAACCTAACTCAGTGAAATAATAAAATAATTCTGAAAAATTAAAGTTAATTGATAGTTTTTTCCTATATTATAATATCATTATTACATATAAAATAAGAAAGTTTTTTTCCCTATATTTCTATTTCTTTGTTAGATTTTATTTAATGAGAATAAAAATTGCTTTAATTGTGTATTTGCATACAAAAAAACAAAAGTATTTTAGATAATGCTAAAATATCAAAATAATGGCTTTTTTAAAATGCATGACCTTCAGAATCACATATTTTGTATATACAATTTATACATGAGAATCTAAAAAACTCATTATAAAGAATAGTTGTCTTCCCAATTTTTAAACAGCTATGTACTATATTCTTTATCACAAAAATTATCTTTGTATAGACTAATTGGATGAGTTTCATATCTTAATTTAAAAGTATCTCATTTAATTAAAACTCCATTACTAATAAAATACGAGTATTATTCTTAAACCTATTAAGTGAATAAAAATGATTTTTGTTATACTTTAATTAATAAAATTATGGGCAACATTAATGTTATCTGCTGATTTTGGAAGGTTAAGTACTATTACAATGGGTGCTTAAGTAAATACTAAACAAACACATTTAAATGCATATTAAGATTTCTCTTTTGTAGCTTCAACATTCAATTACAGAATATAAAACCACTTTGCATTTTCTGTAAAAATACATATGCATTACTATGCAAATGAGTATAAAAAATTAGTTATGTATACATATATTTCCTTCTAAAAAATAAAAAGCTTGTTTCTCAGTGGTCATCATTTTAAGACATTTATTATGACAAAAATAAAAAGAAAATTTAACAAATTTATTAACTCATCATATAAAAAGTCATTTATTTCATTATAAAATATACAAGTGATGCTAATAAACTAAATATGTTATTTGCTAAAAGTTCAAGCAATCAAACACTAGTTATGAATTTAATTTGCCCTTTAGAATAATCTTCAATTCACATAAGAATTGTATCCTGATAAAGACAGTATCAAAAGAAATATGTTGAAGAAATTTTTCATAGGGCTGTATCCCAGTGAACGGTACGCTATTTTTATACAATTAATATAATTATACAATATTCAATTAATATAATTATATAATATAAAATTATATTATTTTATACAAATAATATAATTTTATACAATATTATATACAATTAATTATAATTGTATATATGATTACCGTTGTATATATGCGTACCGTATAGGGAGCGTACCGTTCACTGGGAATTAACCTTTTCATAGTATTTGTACAGGAATAAATTATTTTCAACCAAAAAATA
>JAPDSC010124142.1:1219-54779 GCA_026290005.1 Latrodectus geometricus | reverse complement strand
TTTATAGCAGTTTAAATCAAGTAATTAAAGTTTAATGACAATAAATGCATATTTATAAGGCTAGAATAGTTTTGGCCTTTAAGGTATAATATCCTGTGTAACATAACAGTGAAAGAATCCTTTTAGCATTTTGAATTTTGTGCATAATTTGTCTTAGCAGTGCTCGATTCTTTGTTTTAATGGTGCTTTATATTTTTGAAAAAGTGTTATATATAATTTCACTTAAATTTATATGAGTTAATTTGGGGCAATTTATAAAAAAGGTTTTATTCTTAATCTGTAAAAACTAATTTGATGTAATATGTTTTATTTAATGTTGGCATATAGAATCAATTGAGTAATATGTTTTATTTAATGTTGGCATATAGAATCAATTGAGTAATATGTTTTCTTTTTTCCAGTTCCTTTCATGGAGAGGAAGCATTTCTTATGTTGATTACAATTAATAAATTTTTTATTCATTTGCAAATTTAATTTCCTTTATGGATTTAGCTCAAAGACTGAAAATAGGTTAAGAAGTAATCCTTTCAATATTCTCATAATAATGGGCATTTAACAATCTATTTATTTTATCAGGGAAAAAAATGTGTACTGTTGAGTATTTAAATCTTGGTAGATGACATGAATTTGAATTATGACATTTTAAATAGTAATTTATTTAAAACTTGCATAAAATTCCACATATTTTAGAAGTGATTAAGGAACCATGCAGGAATTAAATAAATACTGAAAAGAAGATGACATTGCACTAATTAGTGATGACAGTAAAAAAAAATATTGTGCGGGCTCAGTAGAGTGATTGAGACACTTCTAGGAGTTTATGAAGTTGTACATCAATTTAAACTGAAAACTCAACAAGAATAGTTTTTCAGTACAACACAAAAAATGTATAATTTATAATTGTCTTCAAATGATAAGTGGTCTGACATTATACCTGTAAAAAATGGCATTTGTCAAAATATTAAGAAAAAATATTGCACTATTAAAAAGACATGCTAGAGACTGAGAAATAATTCTAATACTATTAGAAAACATTAGTCTTTTAAACCACACACACACATATAAATTATGTCCCAATAGAATTTTATATTTTACATATTTCTGTTCTTGAACTTTAAAGTTGTAGAGGATTAACTTATATTTTGTTTCATAGCTTATTACATTCAGGTATTTGCATAATATCTTTAGTTTTGTAAGTTAATTCATAAATCATAACTTAGGTGGGTGAGTGTTGGAAATTACCTATTATTTTAAATAATTTACAGTATATTTTTATTTTAGAATTGTGCTATGATTTGCATGTTCCACTATCATATATGTATTGTTAATTTGCCTCAGTCATCTTAACAGCGTCTCTTTTTTTTTTTTTTTTTTTTTTTTTTAAAAAAAAAAACAAATTGTGTCAAAAAATAAGCATATTTTTGAGAAACAATTTTCTGTTAAAATCGATTATATAAACTCAAATTAAGAATCAAAACTACTATAATTATTGATTTTATAAAATTATTTTAAATTTTTCTTTCGTGCAAAAAAGTTTCATTTTCATTTAAAGTTGGCTTTTTCTGGTGATATAAGTGAACTGAAAAGAACACTTTACAAGAATGAATGTAGAAAAAAAAAATGTGCAATGGTACTTAAATCTAATATCCTTTTAAAATTCAGTTTTTGTATGGTAAATTTTAAAACAAGGAGACAAGCATAGTCCAACATCACAATCTGGACAAAAATATCTTGTTTCTTTTCTTAATCATTTTCCAGAATCATTCGTTTTCAAGCAACACACAAAGCACTACCTCGTTGGTCTCAACTTCTTTTCACTGGGAGCAATCACTTCTAAAAAGTATCTTTCAGTCAATCATAAAAGATTGGGCAAAATTGCTAGTCTTCCTTTTTTTTTTTTTCATTTATTGTCCCATGTCTTTTGATAAGACGATCTATTACATCGAATCTAAAACTCAGATGCGTGTATTTTCCTCCATGCTTCTGGTATAAAACAAAAGCATTCCACAATGATGTATCCAAAAGGAGGAAGAATATTTTCTTATAATATTTCTTTCCTCTCTTCTTTGTGACTGGGTAATTGGTGAGATGCTGATCCATTCTGTCTACACCTACCTTGGTATTATTATATTCCATCACTACTTATGGTTTTTTCCTTGCCTGATCCTTTTGAGACGGTATTTCAATCATAACAGGATTGTGTATTATAGTTAACAAAGATACAGCTTTCTTATCCATCCATTAGAAAGAAAAAAAAAAAATCATACCTCTACTGAACTTCCAGAGCCATCTGTTAAAAACATGGTAAACTAAAAAAAGAAAAAATTCGGGCAAATCATAGCAATAGAGTAAAAAAAATGAGTCACACAAGCAGTACTCGGGGAAAACAGGGAAGGCCTCTTTTCTAGTACTAGAACAGAGTTCGGGCAAAACTGGGAAGTGGTTAATTACAAATTTAATTAAGCAAAGGAGTTTGTATCTATGTAAAAAGTTATTGAACAATTAAAATAATTTCCCAAAAAAACAATTAAATTTAAAAAATATCTTTCTTTGCACTTTATATTTACATAAAAAGAAAATTTCTGTTTGCTATGTACGAGCACAATTTTTAAGTACAAAGTCCAATTTCATTTTATATGTTAGTGTCTTTATTTATTAATATTGAATGCATCATCAATAACCTTTTTTGCTTTCAATAACTTTTTAACAACTATTCATTAAGATATTTATTATGTTAATAATTAATTATTATACAATAATTTCTACTCTTCAAATATTTTACAATGCTAAAAACATTTTCACTGTAAATAAAAATTATTTTTCAGCCTTTCTTCTCTACTGAAATAAAACTGGGAAAAAATCTCAGCTGCCTTAAGAAAAAGACGTCTGCAAAAACTGCTGTCAATAAGAGGGGCTCAAAAAATGGTGGTAAAAGGGGATTTTCTATTCCTGTTGATTTGCTACCATATGATGGTGAAGAAAAGGGTGATGATTTTTATGAGTAAGAAATACCAATGCTTTATTTTGTATAAGATTTAAAGGATTTCCACAAAACTGAAAAGTCAAAGAAATTGTAAATGGTCAAAAAATATGATGCATTTAGTATAAATTCAAGGAAAATTCGTCTTTATATACAATATTCATATAAATTTATAATGCTGTATTTATATTTTCTATAAGTACTTTATTAAAGTGTATAAACTTAATGTTAAAATTATATATAATTTTAATGGAAAATATTTATATAGTTTTTAGAATAGGATTATATGATGATGTATTTTTTTAAACCTAATTTAAATTCAATTAAATTAAGGATTTTACTTAAAGCTTTTAATATAAATCTCTTTTTATATTTATTGAATATGTATTTAAATAATGTAATCCAGTAATGTAAAAATGATGGAAAATATTTATCTATGAAAGTATCAAAATATATAAATGATACCTATTTTTAGAATTTATGATGAAAATATCTTCTCAAATTTATATTTATACTAAATACCACGATTTATTTTATGGGAATTCTATCATGTTTTTAGTTATTGTAAACTTGCTATGGTAACATTTTCTTTCAAGTGATCCAATAGCATACTTGTTATTTCTTCCAAATTTTTTTTAAAAAAACCATAGCCTAAAAGTAGAATCACATGATTTGAAGAAAATAGTTGAGAATTGAGTAACAACCACTGTTGACCAATAGAAAATGGCTCTTACATTTTTACTTTTTTTCATGCATATCTATTAAGGTGGGTGCTTATGAGTTACACAGACTTCATTTTTGGGTTTAAACTTAAATTATAATTTGTCATTTATATTTGTAATCATTTTTTTTTTTATTTTTTCTTTACAAAGTAAGTATATTTTACTAAAAGATTACCAAATAAAAATTAGTTTTAGATATTTTACAATATTAAAATTTTATGACTTGATATATTATTTGAATTATGTCATTCATTTCCAGCAGATGTCAGATTCATTTTCAAATAGATGTCATTTCCAATAAAGTTAGCTATTAAATATATTTCTTTCTGAAAAATTTTCGATATCTGAAATTTTATTTTTACAGCTGACACTTGTTTTTATGAACTTGTAGGGACATATAAAACAGTTCATAAATTAGAAAATTAGTGTATTAAATTATTAAAATCTCATTTTTTTAATCTAACTACTTTTCCATTATTAATAAAATGCTATTGGAAAAAATTCTTTAGAATGCACTAAAATATTTATATGCAAAAACAATACTTCTTCTTGAGCTTGTCAAATATGTGGCTCCTCTGCATCGTTGCGTTTTGTACCATGGGGGAAAAAAACAATACTTACTTCCATTTTATTGATCATTCCAAGTATTACATTATCCTAAACATTTATTTTGTCATTAATGCATTGCTCCTAGAAAGGCAATTTCTTAAGATTACTCCAATTCCAACCTTATAATCACTCTTTGCTAAAGTACCTTATGATATTTGAAATTGTAGACCTGTATTACAGCCCTTATCCATGGGTTGTAAGTCAGAAGTTACATTAGGCGGGAGAAACTCCACATGAACTGATTCAATATCCAGGACTTCATCATGAGCACTACAGTTTTCCGCAATTAAAAGAACTTTGATTCTCTGATAAAAACAACAAGCTAAGGCTCAGCCAATTTTCATAAATATTTCTATTCATCCAAAGTTTAATGTTAGCATGATATGCAGCTATCTAGATTTTGAACATTTTTGAAACATCTAGACATTCAGTATTTTCCTATGAAAAGCAGGGTCAGTTTTCTGTTTCATTCATGTTGGCGAGCAGTAATAATTCTTTTCTTTGCTGTTTTGCCATTATTACGCCTATTGCTTTTAAAATCAAGTATTCTTTCGGATAAAATCTCAAAAAACAAACCTGTATTGTTTTTGTTGAAAAAATCTTTTGCGACATACTCAGAAAGTAGTGTCTCTTATTCCCTCATTCCATTCAATTTCTGAAATTTTATTCACAGCTTTATTTTCACCACACAATTTTCTTAAGCTCAAATACATCTGGTTTTAAATTTTTAAAGCCAGCTGTCTGATGCTTTGAAATTATTCGTTTGACTTCTTAGCAAAGCACTTGGATTGCTCTTTAATGACATTACAGTCAACAGGAATGTTTGCCTTTTTACAATATTTTTGAGAATATGCACTTTGGGAGGGACTGTGTCCTTTTTTGGGATTTTTTCCGAATTTTTAAAACAGTTGAGAAGCTGATTTTTGAAATTTCAAAATTTTTGGCAATTTTTGTTGTATTTAATATTTTTTGTCTACTTCTTTTAGAGTTTTCTTTTTTACTGCAACCGATAAACAGGTTCGTTTCTTCAATTTCGGTAAATCTGTAAATGAACTGCATCAATTAACCTCTTAACAATTGAAACATAAATTGAATTGTTCAAATGAAATGAAACAGCACAAATTTTTTAAGAGTCCCCCCCCTTCTGTTTTCTTATGTACAAGAAGAATAGAAGTTGGATTTGACATCACAATTTTGTCCCTTCAAATGACTGTGTCCACAATGTCTAGAATTCCTGCACATGAGACTGTTCTTCAAAAATAAATCTAGCTCTTCTAGCATTACCTAAAATTAAATTTGAAAAAATATCTGATTATAAAAATAGAAAGAGAAAAACTATTTGTCAGAAAAGAAAGTTCTCATAAAAGATTTTTTCAAAATTTTAGTTTATAAGTGGCAGTTAATATTATCTTTGTGTTTATAATGTTAGGATAGGGACACTAGTTTGTAGAAATGTGAGTGTTCATAAATTATAGGTTTGTAAAAACAAGCATATATTGTATTAAGGTTTTTAGGAAAAATCTGAATAGCATTAAAATCATAATTTATATTTGAAAATTTTTGACTATTCTATGATGTCCAACTGTGTTGAACTTAATTATTATTTTATAATAATAATAGGGATTAACTCTTAATTTTCATATTATATCTATAACCTCAAAAAATTTTATATTAATATATTTCTTGAACATTATTCATGATTTTATATTTAAATGTTTAGAAAAATTAATTATTTCATTAAACATTAATATGCTGGTAATTATAAGGAAAATAAATGTTCAGAATTTGACTGACTAGAAGAATAGTGTTTTTCATATAAATTTGACCAAAAAAAAAAAAAAAAAATGTAAATAAGTTTTACAATTATTATTCAAGAAAAGGAATATAGGTTGCTCATTTTTCTTCTACTTATCACAATTGCATAAAAATTGCTTCTAAATATTTTCTGCAGTTTGGTGTGTCTACCTTTCATTTGTAATATATATATATATATATATATATATATTTTTTTTTTTTTTTTACAAATATCTTTTTATTAAGTCATAGGTTTGATCGCAGTCAATGTTAAACAAAAATCAATGTTGTAAATTTTCTACTTTTCTGCATACATCTGTCTATGTTGGGTGTTTGGAGTTTTCCAATTTTTCTTCATGTGACAGTGATTTTCTGACTGTGAATAATCTTCTTGAGGGTTAGCATGTTGTAATTATACAAATGTACAGTAACTTTTAACTATTCACTATGCAGTGTCAAAAATCATAAAATAAAATTCACATATTCATTTTTCCATTTATGGCATTAAGTGTATATCAAAAGACATGTTTTGATATGTATTAACTATTCTATGTCCTTTTTTTTTTAAAAAAAAAAATCTTAATTGCATTATATTTTAGTCAATAGTTTTTTAGTGTTGATATGAAATATATTTTGTATTCTGTAATCAATATTCTAGTGTAAAGAAAATTTTTTTATATTGTCCCTTTTTTTTATTTATTTTTATATTACTCCTTTTAGTGACTATTTTTAGTTCAATACATCTTCTATTTTCAGTACCAATAATGATGTTGTGGGAAAGAAGGGAGATTTTACTTTGAATAAATGTAGAGTTAGTGTATCTGGCTGGTTGATGCTTCCCACAGTCAGTTCTGATAGGATTCCTACTGAAAATTCTCCTCCTGATTATACCTTTATTGAGAATGTTCCAAATCATTGTTATGATGATGATGAGGAGGATTCCATTATGCCCGAATCTTCACCAGATGAAGGTGTTATTGTGGAAACACCTGCTTCTTCTCAACAAACATCTACACCAAATGTTCTTTCATCTCAACAGACTGATGAAGGTGTTGGATCAATGACATGCACACCATCAGAACCATTCTCTCAACCAAATTCTCAATCTTCTGATGGTACACCAGGATCTAATCCAGGTATTTCATTTATATTCCTCACATTAGTTTATTCTGATTTAAGAATTTTTTGCTATTTATTATTGTGGTTATCAAGCAAATATTATATTTAATAATGACCATCAATGAAATACTGTAATTGTGTATAATATATTTATGTATTATATTTGTCAAAGGTTTATTGGTTATAACCTATGAAACACATTTAAAATGCATACTTACATTTGCATGCATTATATACTATATTTTGCTTTGCATATTATCTTTCACCATGGATAATCTGATAAAAATATTCTCTATCTGAAAAGGTTACAAAAATGTTTTGAATTACTGTTTATGTTTAAAATAAATAACAGGTGGCATCACAGCATGGCTGATTTATTTCAGTTATAATCAGTTTTGTTCAATTATGCTCAAAAACGAAATCGGTTCCTCAGAAATATATTATGGTAGTAATTTGCTAACGTCATTTTCCATTATGTCTTGACATGAGCTGTTTTGTTCTGAAATTATTAAAACTCATCATCATATGAAAGCAAAAACGTTTTATGTACACATTATATTTTAAATTAAAAGCAAATAAATAGTGACAAGTATATTAATGTAAAATGAAAAGCAAGCATGCATAAAAGAAAAATGTATCCAATGCACAGTTCGAAAATAATTCATTTCTTTCAATTATTTAACAAAACAAATGTATTTTATTTTTAAAATGTGTCCAACATTATTTCAAATATTATTAAAAACTAAAAATCGATAGGTTTTTCTAAATCTTCTCAGAATTATCACACTTGATTGATTTCATGCTTTCATCTCAGTTTATCACACTTTGTGATGAGGTGGATCCATAGCAATCTTATTCATAACAAATAGTTTTTTTCTCTACAATTTATTATATTTTTAATCATACTATGCATTTTCTTTATTTTACATTAAACCCATATTATCATCAATATATATTTTCAATTATTCACTTTAAAAAATTGCTGTGCATCATGCGACACTTTTTTTTTTACTTGAAAAGAAAGTCTTGCGGATTATATACAGTAAAGTATGGTAATTTAAATTATATATGTATTAAAGAAATATTTCACATGTTTAAATTATACCTCAATTTCAATACTTTATAACTTTTAAAATAGTCTGCAATTTAAATATGAAACTAAATATGCTACTGTGTACTAAAAATATTGGGTTGGCAAAAAGGTGATTTTGGTTTGCACAAGTAGAGATCGTTTGTTTTGTTATTTTTTTTGTCAATCTTAGAATTTTTTTCTTTTGAAATTTGGTAGTAAATACCTTTAGGTTGCTGTTGAAACAAATTATATGTAATTTTGTTTGTAACTGTCAGTTTATGTTTAGTTTTAACATGGAGTGCAAAAATAAGCATTTTCGACTCATTTTTTTTTTTATTTTTACAAAAACAAGAAAGCCGTTACAAAGAGATGTGTGATGTTTATACTGTTGGTTGTTTAACAGATGTACATGTCAGAATTGTTTAAAAAATTTTGTTCTGGAGATTTTTCTCACTGAAAGATAACCAATGTTCTGGTCGACCTTCTGGGTCTGATGACGAAATGAAAGCCATGATCAAATAAAACTGTCATATAACTGTGCAAGATATTGCAAAACAGTTAAATGTTTTACACACAACTATTGAAAATCATATAACACGTCTTGGACATGTTAAAAAGTTCAATATTTGAGTTCCACACAAATTGAAAGTAATTAACTTAGTTCAACAAATCAATAGTTGTGATACACATTTCAAACATAATACAATTGACCTTCTGTTTTAAACAAATTATCACTGGCAATCTAGAATGGATAATTTACAATAACATTAATCGAAAAAGATTCTGGTCCAAGCATGATGAACCGGCAGAATCCAAGTCGAAAGTTGTGTTGCATCTAAAATTGATGCAGTGAATTTGGTGGGTTTGCAAAAGGTATTGTGTATTATGAACTGTTTTCAAACCATCAACTCAGATTTTTAATGCTGAAAACTTTTTAAATTAAAGGAGGCATTCAAAGGCCAGAATTGACAAATCATGAAGGAATTATGTTCCAGCAGGACAATGCGAATGGAATCTATCTGGATCCATATCTTTTTAATTACTGAAATACATTATTAGGTTTCATTAGTGTATTCATTTGTATTTTTTGATGTATCGTAATAAAATTTCCTTTATTAAAAAATTCATTTTAATTTGGTTGTTTTGTATTATGTATTTTGTTATTTTAAAATATAATTTTATTTTTCCAAGAAATATTTTCTCATTAATAAATTTTAAGTTAATTTTCTAAAAACGTTGTACCAGCTAAGTTATTGCTTGTTCAAATTTTCTTTATATATTAAAATACACATTCATTGCATTTTCCTATTTTTTTTGAAACTTTGATTTGGCATATTTTTAAATTCTATCAGTATTTGTAAAACCAGAAACGTATTTTTTAATGTTGTATTAAATCAACATTTAACAAGGCTTATATGCATTTTTTAACTATTAAGATTATGGTTCAGAGAATATACCAATGGATAATGTTATTGAAGGGTTTGATGAAATTTCAAAATCTGCTCGGCGCTCAGAACGACATGCCTTGAAACTTCGTCAGATAGAAGATGATAATTTGGATCCACCACCTGATGACAACGTAAGATATATACTTTACATGTTTTCGATATATGTATTTATATAAAATTGAATATTAGTTGTAAATATAATAACGAGTAACCCCTTTCTTGTTTTGTTGGTTGCTGTTATTAAATGTTATAAAGATTTATTGTTATGTCTGATAATATGATAAGGAAAAAATTTAGAACTTATCTAAATATTATTTTGGCTATTTCATTTTTTAATCATATTTTATTGTAAGAATACTTGTTGATTTCTTGTTAAATATACCTTCTAATTCCTTCTCCAGTTTAAGCATATAGGTTGAATTTAAATCTTATATGGAAGTAAGTTGTATTAATGTATTTAAACACAATAAAAAGATTTAATATCAATATTAACTTGATTAATTAGATCCTGCAGTTCTTTTTTTTCTGTATTGCAACAGTTGTAAATTTATTTAATCTTCTTGAAAGTATTAAATCTAATTTTTACCCAAATGTATTTTAATCTAATAAAATTATTAAAGTATATTAAGTATGTAAGCACTATAAGAGTCCAATCCATCCTTGATATGAGATAAGGGATTTCTGGATGGAATATTAATGTAGATTTTTATATATAACATTGATTTAAGATCCGCAAAATTATATGGGTAACTTTTATTTCTAAAATGTGCATATAAGATTTCTTAAAGTCATGAGATAAGATTTCAAAGACATGTTGAAATAAAAACCAAAAACCTTTTTTTATTTTTAATATTATTTATGTCAGTGAGATGTATTGTTTTAAAGATATTAAATAAGTGACATAAAAATGAATCTGTGCCACACATTCCATTAATTTATTATTTTTTGGAAAAAAAAAAATTAAATTTTTAAAAGTACACTATTAAGTCATCCCAAGATTTCATTGAACTACATCTTATTTATTGTAATATAATGCTACATTTTGTTTCTTATTGCAGTATTTTTTTTTTTAAATGTACATTTATACTAGAATTTTTCTGAAATTTTTTTGCATCCATTATAATGTTGCTAAATTTGTAACTTAATTCATATCAATTTTAGAATGATGACCTTCCTAAAGATGATGAAGAAATTGTAGTAGTCAAGAGAGCTATTCAAAAAAAGAACACACTTTGTTTACCTGCTAAGTTACGCCCAGGAAATGAAAATAAGCAGACTCGATTAGAACGTTGTTCAGAATTTTGTGCTCGAACATGTAAGTAAAATACACTATATCATTTGTACCTTATTACAATTTAGAGAGAAATTTATAAATTTAAACTTTAATCCACAAGAATTCATTTCAATATACATTTTTCCTGTTTTTCTTCATTAATCTGTGTTCATTAATAATAATTTTGTGGATTTACTTAGTTATACTAACTAGACAAACTTCTGAGTTCATTAGTTTTTATTATAACATTATTTGATATTTGCTTTTTTCAACTAAATACATATTTTAAGTTTTTTTCAACTCAATTTTTATGATACAAAATTTGTTTGATCTTAAACTGAAAGTACGAATATTTTTTTTAATTGTATCCTTATGTTAGCTCTTTAGAGCATAATAAGTATTGCAGTCCAATAAAGAAATGAAGCATCTTTGGGAGTTGATAGCGACTTGAAAAATGAAGAAGCGTGGTCCCTCTGGAGGGCAGAACAGCTCCAAAGGTTCTCGCTGTACATGTCATCATGTTCATTACATAAAATGCAGTTGGATGAATCCACAAGTTTAATGTGATGTTTCTAAAGATAATCATATCCAATGAGTAACCTGAAACGGGAGACCCCTATAGCTCAAGGGAAATCTCTGGGAATACAAGAGGTCAAAAGAGTCCTCCAAAAGGCCTCAACCGCCTTCTCTTTGTAATAAGTTTTTGCTGGTCACAAACAGCCTGTTTCAATAAGAGTTTGACTTTCCTCAAGCTAGTAGTAGTGTCTGGAGGGCTTAGAAAAAAAACCTTTCGCAAGATTGTCTCCCTTATTGTTAACGGGCAAGACACAATGGTTAGGGATCCATTGTAAAGTAATCTCCTTACCTGCAGTTAGCAAAGAGTTAATGATGATCTTACAGTTTAATTCCATAGATGTTGGAAGGAGAGTATAATTTGCCACGATATGGATGGCAGCCTGACAGTCAATGAGAAGGAAAAATTTTATTTCCGAGAATTCTAAAACTTTTTGGAGAGCCATATAGATAGCATATAATTCTCCATCAAAGTTGTCAGAATTTTCACCTAAAGGCTCCTTGAGTTTGAAAATGATCGAGAAGACACCGGCTCCAGCCCTCACAGTGCTTCTCTCAGCGGAGCCATTGGTGTATATATGCATCCATTTGTCGAGTGGGTATCTTTCATTAATAGTGGTGTCTTACCATGCAAACAGTCAAGACCTGTCTGAAGTTCCAAAGCTGGTATATGAGTTGAGAAGGCTCTTCTAGTAATAAGCCTAATTGTTTTGAGCAACATCGAGTTTTGGTAAAACAGTATCTGAGGCTGTGATGAAAATTTTGGCTTTATAATCAAATACTGGTCTGATGAAAGAATTAAAAGTCGTGACCAAAGCATCCTGAGAGGCACCCTACTTAACACCTGCTTATTGTTTTAATAAGTTAAGTTGACCTGTGACATTTTCAATAATTTTAGAGGCCTGTTTGTTCCAGGTGAGTTTTGGATCTAAAAGATACTGAGGTATTTAGCACAACCAGTTCTCTGAAGTGGTTCGTTATCATAGTTTGAAATAATCTGATGTTGTTTAGTACTTAAATTAAAAGGCTCAAATAAAAGGCCAGTGTATTCACCAAGAGTCCTCGCTGGATCTCTCTCTCTTCCTGTAGTGATTGGAGTTCATCGTTATAGAAAGGTTTCGCTTCCTTTCTATTTCCTCTTGGAATGCAAACTTTTGTGCACTCAAGAAAGTAATAATTAATGGTCAAGAGCCTTATCATTGTTGTAATCAAGAGTAGTCTCCTGGAAGAGAATCAGTAAGTTCAGCTTTTTTTTTTTTTTTTTTTTTTTTTTTTTTGCCAGTTTGCCTTTTTTAAGTTCCATTGTGTAACTTTGGGTTCTTCCTTGAGTTCAGATTTAGTGATCTCTGCAATTAGAATCTTATGACCTGCTCCACCTGGAGCGGATTGAAGATCAAGTTTGATAAAAGGAGTGAGATTAGAATGAGTCAACAAAAGATCTGGGTGTGATGTCCCACAAGTTAAGGACAGAAAGGCAGGAAGACTGCTTGAGTTCTTGATGTACTCAACTTGATTATAGTCAATAAAATTTTCAAGAATCTTGCCAATAGGGCAGTTCTGTTTGTATCCCCATCTTTAACAATGAGCATTGAAATCTCCCAAAATGAGTGAATGCTTATTCCAATCTTGTAAAAGACTGTTTAAGTTTGGTTTGTTCTTTAGATGATTGTTAATAAAGGTATAATATGAAAAGCTTCTTGTTTTTCCAAACACGAATTTCAAAAGCCTCAAGAAGATTGTGATTGTTCATGGAATGTTTAATTAATGTACCAGCTATAAGAGATCGTTTTACAAAAACTACAATACCAGAGGCTATTTGTCTTAAGTGGGGTAAAGAAAAAAACTGATACTCATTGATTAATTGGAAAAATTTTTTAATTATTGGCAACAGAGTCACTTTCTCCTATGCCGAAAACATCTGGATTCACTTGATGAACAAAGATTTTAAGCTTAGAGAACTTGTCCTGGGTAAGGCCACCAGCTTTCCAAACAATTGTTTTTAGACTGGCGTTGTTCTAGCATTTAAAAGTGCGGTTTTAAAAGTTGGAGATGCCTTCATTAAAGGGAGTAGACTGCAAGAGAAAGAAAAAGGTTGTAATAAATTTAGTGTTGCCCAGGGTGCATCACGAGGAGGCCTATTACGCTACACCCAAAGTGTGAATATTGATTACTTTAAATAAACACTTATTACTAATGTTGTTGTTAACAGTAATTGTTGAATTATGTATACATTTATTTTAGCTTTCTACTTCTATATTTTTGCATTTCTTGTTAAATAAATTTTTTTAAAAGTGAAATAATAAGAAATCTTAATTATACAGTTACATTTCATTTTTAAAATACTTACAGTGTTAAAAATAGTGCATGAAATATCTAAAATAATTCCTATTATTTTGCTGAATACACATCTGAATAGTTAGCATTCTAGCAAACTTAATCGTTCATGACTAGATCTGTTATCTTGAGCATCAGTATTTGTAGTGGTTTGGTAACTGAGTTTATCAATTTCTCTTAAAAAATCAACATATATTTCTATTTTTTAATTTAATTCAACTTTCAAGAAAATTTGAAGGATACTAATGTTAACTTTGTGATATATCTTATTATATAAAAATAATGCTTTGAATACTTTTTGTGTTAAAAAATTCATTGTTTTGGAGGTAATAATTATTAAAAATTAATTTTAGCAGTATAAATGGGTTTCACATTTTTTCCCCCAAAGATTACATTTAATATTTCCCTGTTTTAGTAGCATTACTTAAAAAGTGTTTCATGACTTAATTTTAAATTCTATATCATTACTTACTGGAATAAAAGAGTAAGAGAAACAAATTTTGCAATTTTTTTTGTATGATTAAAAATGTTTTTTCTTTTCTTTCTTTCTTTTTTTTTTTCCTTTTAAAGATTGATTTATGCCATGAGCATTGTGTCTCAAATATAATTAATTTGAAACATTATCAAATGAAAACATTTTAACTATTCATAAACTATTCTAAATGTTTAGTTTTGATTTTTGTTAAGAGAAATGAAAAAGAGAAATTCACTATTGCAGTTGTAAAAAATTGATAACTCCTAATTTTGAAAGCTTTAAAGAATTAATCAATGCTTCAATCAATCTTATTTTTTATAATTTTGCCCTTAGAGGGCATATTGTCATTTTAAATGTGAGTGTGAAAACAGAATTTTATATATTTATTTAATTGAAAATATTTCATTGATTTATTTTGTTTTATTTTAGCCCGTAAGCATATTAGCAGTTTGATTACATTTGTATATATATATTTATATATATTACTTGTTATATAAAATTTATCTGATATTAGTAATTTTCATTTCTTGTTTTATTAATTGTTTTTACAGTTTCTTCATATTTATAGATTTTTTTTGCAATTACATGCTTAACATCAAACCAATGATTAATTTTTTATAAATTTCATCTCTAACTATTTGTTAATCTAAAGTAAATGTGCAATGACTGTTTAGTTATGCAGGACTCGGAGTTGTCCTGATATTCCTTAAATTTTTGATTTTTTAAAAAACTTCCTGAAATGTCCTTATTTTGCAAAATAAATCCTGGAATTCCATAATATTTTATTATATTGCTTTGAAAGTTTAATTTTAACTAATAATTTTATATTTTTCAGTAGTAAACTTTTATTTAAGTGGAATATATTTTCTCTCTCTACTGCTTTCTATGCAAAAAGAAAGAAAAATTCTTTCCCCCTTTTTTGTTCTCTTTCAAACAGGAAACTTGCCAAACATTCGTCTCTGCCTCATTTTCGGCTTTTGGTCACGAATGTCTGACATAAAAAAAAAATTTAGGTTTGGGGTTCCATTAAATTCTATTTTCTGCCGTTAAAGTCAAAGATTTTATTTTTAGTATTTATACAACTATTTATAATGATATTAATATGATGGCGAAATAGTGAGAATTATTTGCCTATGTTTATTTTCATGTGTGAAATGCTGAATGTGTCATTTTGAACGATTTTGACGGGTGTTTTGAAGAACGTTTATTATCAAGATTAGAATTTATTTTTTGAAGACAATTTTCTTTTAAAAATGCCAAGCAAAATGAAATTTTCCTATAAATGATTGGAACTGCAAGATAGGAATAAATGCATAATTAAGGCATGGTGCCGAAGTGTTGATGATGTTCATTTTGCGGAATACTTCATGTGCAAAAGCAATTTCAATATTTTAAATATGGGTTTTAGACAAGTGCTTGCTCATGCAGATGAATTAAAACACAAAAAAGCTGTGAGCTCTTACAAGAATCAAACACTATTTACTATCAAGTCTTCAACTTCATATGAATTCTAGACATCGACTGTAGTAGTGAATAACAAATCATGTCTTCCCAAAATGACATCAGAGAAAACCATTAAAGCTGAAACCATTTTAGTTTTGGTGGCAATAAAAAATAATTACTCTTTTTCATCTTTGAAAGATTTAGCTATTATTTACGGAGAAATTTTTTATGTCTGATTCCTCCGTAGCCGAAAATCTCAAATTATTTGACAAAAAAAGTCAGATATATGATTCATTTTGCATTAGCTCCGTATTTCAAAACTCTTTTGTTACGGGATATCGGCAATTCATGTTTTGTTTTATTTTTCAATGAAACTATTAAAAACATGTAAATATGTCTGATAAACAAAGAAAAGATGTCATTTGTTACCTCGAATCACATTTTTTAGAACATGCTAAAATTTTATTGGAAATAATGGTTTAAATTTAGAAAAGTTAATGCAGTTGTCAATGGATGGACCAAGAGTTAATTTAGCTGTTTTAAAGCAAATAAATACTGAACTGAGTGAGAGCGAAGTTTACCAATACTAATTGACTTGGGTACATATTGCTTACACATAATCCATGGAGCACTACGTAAGGATATTGATAAAATTGATTGTATTATTGAGGGATTTGCTATAGATATTTATCAATTTTTCAAGCTATCCCCTGCAAGAAGGGAAGATTATTATTCCTTACAGTTGGAAATACTGGAAGAAACCTCATTTGGACTTAGTTTATGTTGAGAGAAGTTGATTAACTTTTAGGTCAGTTTGTGGGAGAATCGATGAGCAATATGATGTTCTAAAAGAATATTTTATTGTTAAAGTACCTAAAGAGTTGTAAATATCCCCTTTCTGATAAACATCTTCGGATTATGAAACATTTGAAAGACCTTAAGACTCTGGCATTTTGTTTCATTTTTTGTAAAATATTTTCGCCATAAATGCAAAAAGTCGAACCTTTAGTACATGTGATGTACAGTAAGTTAAATGAACTTGTTTGATTATGCTAATGACCTAAATATCTGTAAATATTGGAATACAGTTTTTAATATAAAAGATGCTGGTGGTTATATAAAATACCCTACTCTTTCTAGAGTTGTTAAAGCATGTCTGTCGTTATTAAAAGTAAATTCACAACCAGAAAGAGGTTTTTCGACTAAAAATTCTGTTGTGACAAAGCAGATTTTTTTATTTATTTATTTACTTTTATCAGAATTACCAGTTTAAAAATTACTCATTTGTCATGATGTTATTGGAATGCATGGCAATTCTGTTTCCTCCATTCAATACACCCAAGAAATGATTCATTACATTCAGAAATCTCATGCAGAATATGCATCATATATGCAAAAATCAAAAGATGCAACACAATTAGAGAAGAAAAGAAAGGAGGAGGAAAACATAAAAGGTACTTGTGAAAAAAGTTTAAAAAATCGCACGTGTTAGAAAAATTAATAAACTTGAGAAAGAAAAGAAAAATTTGCTTGATAATAAGTGTGCAACTCAAAAATTTTTGGATGATGCAAATAAAGAAATAACATATGCTATTAGTGATGATAATGAGTGATGTGAAAGTTGGACAAATGATGCTATCTGCTGCTAATGCAGAAACTGCATCTGTGAATGATTAGTTGAAAAAGAGCAGTGTTAAATTATCGGAATTAAATGTTAATGCATGCAGTTCAAAATGAACATTATTAGTTATACATATAAATTTACTGATACTGAAACATTTATTATGTAACTTATTAATTTTTAGAAAATGTTCAGTATAAAAAGTTTAAATTCCTGTATCATTTTTCATATTTTTGCATTTAAAATTAAAAACACCGAAATTATTAAACAGTATACTCTTTTCTAAAATGTATTATATTCCTAATACAGAAATTAGTATGTAAAAGTAACATTGGTTTTATTTAATTGACGTATGTCCTGAAAAATGGCCTGATATTTCTTGAAAATATTGTCCTGAAAAAAAAATTTCAGCACTCCTACCCCTGAGTTATTTTTTAATAAAATTACTTTTATGTGTGAAAAAATAGCTAATAATAAGCTCTACTCTCAGGTAGAATTTGATTTTCTCTTGTTATTTATCTATTTTGCATTATTCCAAATGATGAATACAGCTTATACTATTACAGTTTGATACTTTTATTATAAGAACTCATGAAATCTATTTTTTAATAAATTATTCTGAATGTTTTTATCGACTTCATTTTATGCAATGAAACACATGTTTAAAATAAAACATTATAAATTTGATATATTATTATAGTTTATATTATATTTATGATTAAAAGTAACACTTGTTGATTTCTAATTATGTTTTAAGTTGAGAAAAATTTATGAATAAAACACTCTCTTTTTTTTATTTGAAAATACGGTTGAAAAACAGTTATTAATTTTAAATGGTTTTTACTAATTTAAATACTATTTTTTAAATGTGTGAGTAAAATTCTGAATTTCTAATGTATTATTTCTTTCAAATGAATAAAAATTAAATTAATAAATTTGTTTACGGTAATAAAATATGTTTATATTTTAATTGCAAATAGTTTAGATGATAATGTAACAGGAATTTTTCAGTTTGTTTGATGTTTTAATGTTATTTTATATTACTGAGTTAAAATATTACTTAATTTTTTTCTAGTTATGCTATTATTAGCTTTGTTTTGAAAGAGAATAATTATTTTTTAATAACACCCTAGTTTGAAATTTACTAGAACTCAAAATTTTTGTTCTATATATTTTAGATGCATTTTTTATATTTAATCTGTTGACTTAAAATTCAAAAGTTAAGAATGAA
Source organism: Latrodectus geometricus (assembly GCA_026290005.1). NCBI lineage: Eukaryota > Metazoa > Arthropoda > Arachnida > Araneae > Theridiidae > Latrodectus > Latrodectus geometricus. The sequence goes on along the minus strand of JAPDSC010124142.1, from coordinate 36,085 downwards.
CTGCTTCAAAAATTTTTTTGAATTATTTTCTAATAATAGCTTTTTTGAAAATGAAAGGAAAATTTCTTAAAATAAATAATTATTTGAATAAAATCTTGTTTAAATGATGTTGAGCTGATTTTTTTTCTGTATTTTTCACAAAATTATAAATTATCTGAGTATTTATATTTATAATTTTCTTCTAGTGTTTGATATTATTTAGCAAAATATTAATTATATATTTTTATTTGTAATTTTAATAATGTTTAGAAATTGGAAATCAAATTTTAAAATATTATTAAATATATATTTTTTAATGTTGGTTTTATAGATTTTGTGGTGGACACTGTGGGCACTAAAAATGGGTTTAATCTTTCTCTTCAAGTACCTGCTTTCAAAGTTAATACTAAGCTCACAGCTAAATTTAAAGAGCGTATGGAAGCTTTTCAATCTGTTGCCCGGAAAACTAAAGTAAATACATTATTTTATCATTTACATTTGAATATAATTACTGAAACTGAATAGTTTTGAAATAATTTTATTTAGTTTTCTTTTTCAGCAATTATAGGAGCTTCTGAATTATAAGGGTCCTAATATTCTTTCCAGATTAGTTTGCTTGGAGAAATCCATACTTATTATATAATGGAATTTTTCACGCAGCTTTAAAATTCGTTTTTAAAAATTGTTCTTTTTGAATAAAAAAAACTGAAAATAATTGAAAAAAAATCTCTTTTTTTTTTTTCCTTTATAACTGCAATTTATTTCTATTAATTTCACTGATAATCATTGTTTTAAATAAAATAAAATATAAAAATGATTTTCATTGAAATTTTTCTTACGTACCTTTTTCTTTGAGATCTTTCTGTTTTTAAGAACTGTTGGAAAAATAAAGTATTTATTTCTTTATAAAAATATAACCATTGTAAAAATTGTCTTAAATTCCCTTTATAAAGCAAAAAATGTTAGATTGGATTTGCATAAATATATAAATAAAATCTATTCTGTTTGCCAAGACTGAATTGAGAATTGTTTCACAGAATTGAATGAAACATATCATGTCTGTCTATAGTTAATTTAAAATGACAGCTGTATTTAATTTCCTTTGATTATAATGTTTGTTATTAATATAAAACAAAGTACTCATTTGAACTTTCTATAAAGTTCTTTTTTTATGCTCTGCAGTGTAATTTATTGAAGCACTGCTTGAAAATTCTCAGTTTATGAAAAAAATATATAGTTAATCTTTATCCTTTTAAAATTGTCACCTGTACATAGTTTCTAGGCGTAGAGAAAAATATTTACTGTATCAAATCATTTCTACATCCTCATAAATCATTTTACTTTTTTGCAATTTTTTAAAAATATTGTTTGTGTTATCTGCTGCAAATTTGAAGAAACAACATTCAATTTTAATTACTATGTAACTAAGGAGAATTTTAAAACATTCTACACTTCATTCTAAATTTGTTTTGGTGATTATTCATCTGTTTTTAACTGATCTGTCAAAACAATATATTAAGTGAAGTTAAATAATTAATAAATATTATTTAAAAATATACATAAATAGCTTTATTTTTCCAAATCATAATTTTTCCTCTTAACCTAGGTACACATTTACAACTGGAAACTAAGAGCTGCTAATATTGCCCCTCTAAAGCTAACATTAATATATTTTTTAATGTAAAAAAATTGAAATTTTCTGTTGAAAGTTATTTGAGAAAATAAAAAATAATGTAACTAATAGAAAAGGATTTTAGGAAGAAAACGTTCCACAGAACAAAGTTATATGTCCTAAGGATTCGTAATAACAATATTCCGACATTTATTTGAAAAATTAATCAATTCCAAATAATGTGTGTTCTGGTTATTGTTTGATGTTTTTTTTTTTATAAATATACTTTTTTTTCATATATGATTTATGTGTGTGTATGTTATATAATAATTTAAAAATACATAATAAATTTGGAAATAATTTTAATATGGTTTTTTTAGATTCTACATGTTTAATTTATTTCTCATCTTTATCAATATAGTTATTAATTTTGTTATGTACATTTAGAAAATTGATGATGAAGCAGAACGGGAAGATGTTGATGTCGAAGCAAATAGTAGTAAGTTCTGATCTGTTATTAATATTTATCATTATGTCTAAGTTGTATAATTTTAATCTTATAGTGCATAACCAATTTCAAATTGCATGTATTTCGATTTCCAAATAATTTCTCATGTTATAGCTTTCTTTTTTTATTTTTTTCTGTGATTAAAGACTTAGTTTTTTTATAATATAAAATGTTTTCAAATTTAATTTTTTTTTAAATTAGATTAAACGATCTTTATAATATTACAGTAAGGAAAACTGTCTTGCATAAACTATTTTATTATACCAACAAGGAATTTGTGTTCCAACATTTTATTTAATTTTTCTTATCACTCATTTTTATTGATAAAGATTATCTTTGGAATCTACAAATTATGGAATTTGTTGGATGTTCTTAAAGTACCTTTATGTTATATATATATATATATATATATATATATATTAAATCATTGATGTATTTAACTGTCACTCTTATAAGAAGTAGTGTGCTCTAACAATATTATAGAGCTACAAATTTCTAATAAAACTAAATTGTTTAATGAAGTTTTTCACTCTTCTAGTATTACTTTAGAAAATATTATTTAAGATTATTAATTTAATTTGAAAAAAATTTATTGTGTTTTTCACCTGAAATTAATAATTTTTTTGTATGTGAAATTTTTATTTCATTTATTTAGATTGTAGCTTAACAGCTGCAGAAAAACTTTTGAATTGCCCTCTGGAAGATAGTGATATTGTTATTCAGAATGATCCTGCACATGTAGAAATTGAGGCTGAATCTCAAGAGAATCCTATCCCAGATGCTGATGACCCTCCTGATGGTAAATTACAGTATAAATAATTCACAATTAAATAATTAGATATGGAATTGTGTGCCTTTAGTTAAACTTTAAAGTTTAAAAAATTGATTTTATTTTTTTTTCTCTCTCTCTGCCATATTAAAAACAAGCTTGTAACTGAATGGTTGGAATCCTTGCCTTTGGTTCAACAGTTTGTTTGGTTGAATCCCATCTTGAAGTGGATGTTTTCAGTAGTTCAGAATCCTTTTTAAACTATAGTTTTCAGCCAATAGCCTTGTAGCAAAAAACAACTGCTGAGTAACAAAGAAACCACTGCCGCCTTAATAATTATATAAATATTGTGTCTTATGTAAATTTACAATCATTTACATTACTATAGTGGTATTTATTATTGCTTGTTGAAATGAGTACTTAAAAATTTAAAAACTTCTTCAATTTTATGTCTGTCTGATGTTATATGAAATTTGAAAAGTAGTAGTAGTAGTTTTATCAACATTTACCGATTTTTTCTGCAATTACTTTTTTGTATATTTTTTTATGAAAATAAAGGATAGAGAGATTTATTGTTTTACAAAAGCAAATTTAAAAAAATTAATATTTGGAAAAGTTTTTCAATGATGTTTCTTTTTACATAATTTTATTGCTACATCAATTCTATCTTTATATTTTACTTAAATTATTGAAAATATTAAAAGATAGGTGAAATAAAGCTAAATATCTTTCATTGTAATATATCAATGTTTCAACCATTTATGATTCCATGTGTTGCCTTCTTCAAACCTATTTTATAATTTATTTAGAAATGAAAAATTAAGCTGTCATTACTTCTTCGAAATTTTGTCTGAAATGTAGAATGACAAAAAGTATGTCATGTGCATAGTTTAATGTGATTAATAGATATTAACCCATTATAGAATAAGTACTGAAATGCAGTTTCAATACATATTAATTTCATAAATTCTTATTTATTTGTAATTTATTTAACATTAAATTACACGGTCATGTAGATTATAAAAAGAAACAAAACTTATTTTGGCTACAAATTTAAATATGAAACTCAACAAACATAGATTGCTTGTAGTATTTACAAATATTTCTGACGATGAGAAAATTTATTTCAATTGAGTTTATCACATTTATTAAAATTATATTAATTTATGTAGAAAGAAATCATAAGTATTTTCACATTGTATAGCTGAACTAGAAATGGCTGAACTACCTCCTCTTGATGATGAAATTAATCCCGCCAATTATGAAGATATTGTCAGTAAACAGATACAAAAATTTACTAAAGATGTTGCTCACCATTTGCAAGATTCAGACATTACAAAAAAGGTGCATGACTGGGAAGCAAAACTTGTTCCATTTCTTAAGGAATTGGTGAGACCTTTTTTTTTTTTTTTTTTTTTTTTTTACTCAATTTACCAAAACAAAACAGTGTAAATTGTCTGATTTTTTTGTTATATTTTAATGATACAAATCATAGCTTTATTTTAAATATGCTGTGAATGAATGTGTAAAGGTTTTTAAAATTAAGCAATTCTGAAATATTGTATAATTTATCGGTTGGAATCTCCAGGCTCTCTTCATTATCTTAATAATTTCTTTTCAGTCTTAAAATAAGAATTTTGTATGCAAATTTTTCTGTAAGTTTCACAAAAAATTTATTTCTTAAATTATCGTAAATGTGTAAAATATTTGAAAAAAATTTAACATATCTCTTGATATTACATTGGGATTGCACCCAATTTTATGATAATTTCACGCTATTTAGCTTTTGGCTTTGATTTTGAAAATAATAAACAAGTTTTACGATAGCCAAATAATAAATTAGTTAATTTAAACTAGAGTTTTTCTTTATTTCATGCTTTTTTTTTATCTTTATTTTCCCTTAAAATATCAACAGATGTGATTTTAATTATTTATCAAACTTAGCTATTTGACAATTTTTTTGTGTACTGGTTATTAGACCTATATGCATCTTTTTGGGGGGAAACTTAGTTCTTTTATAATTTAATTCAAAATTTGCCTATTTAAAGATACATTGGAATGCTCTAATCAGTGTAGGAGCCGTCCTACTAACTAAAGAATTTAAATGCAATGTAGTAATCTTATTTGTTCTTTAAATGTAATTTAAGAAAAAAACATTTATTTAACACATCATTAAAAAGAAATAAAGAACGACCAAACGGCAAGTTCCTCTATCACCTTCCACTGTTCTTGCTAAATCACACAAACAACTCCCTCACTTGTGTAAGTGACAGCGCCATCTGTATTATAACAGTCTTAACAATCAGTATTGGGCATTACAAAGAATATACTAACATTAATAATTGCTTATGAGAAAAAAATTAAGTTATGCAGTACTAAAAATAGCTGATTGGTTAAAAATAATAGTGCTTCCTTTATTTATGAATGTATTACTAAATTAAAAAAACTAAATTCTAAAACTAAATTTTCAATGGTATTCTTATCCAGATCATCATACATTTATTGACACATCATACTCTTCTTCATCAACTGATAGTAGCTTACACATTTTCTTACTGAAAAAGGTGTGTTCATAATTGGTTGAATTTGGACTCTTAAAAGCTGATTCCTTTTCCTCTATTGGTACCATGTGTACTGTACTATGTAGATTGTTATCTCTTTAAATTCAAGTTAGATGTGAATAATTAGTAACTCTCATGAAACTATATGGAAAGAGTAATTCTAGAAAATTAAGTTTTATCACATGAAGTTTACAAGAGTTTGAAATCTATTACACTTCAGTTATTTAGCAGTGTAAATAAAAAACAGCAATATTTTTTATTAATCATCTTTGATGGTGTTATTTATGTTATCTACTTATGGACACTTTTTTGTTATATTTTCTGTAAAATTCTACAAATTGTTGTTGCAATTAATTTCTTGGTAACTCATCACCTAAATTTTACTTGCAGTGATAATAACTGATTTCAAGTATTTAAATTCATGAATATTGCTGAAAATAGTCTCTTTGAAATCTGCCATGTTATGCAAGTTTGTAAAGAGCGAAAATTAGTATTTGTGTTGTAAAGCATTTTCTTTAAAAAAAATATTTTTAAAGTTAACATTATTGACATTAAATGTTTCATTTTCTTTGAAAACAAATTGAATCTTCATTCTATACTTTTTCAGAAATTAAAAGAAACAATACTTGTAATTTAAAAATTATTATTTTTTGTTTTATGTTTATTTTATTTTTATATTAGACTTATCCTTGTGTTTATGCTCTTAGGATGAACGAGAAAGTTTTGACATCAATAAATATGGACATCGAATACTTAACTCATTCGAATGTGGTGGTGATGGAGTGAAGAGAAAGAAAGCGTCTCAGACTTTCCGACAATTCTGTAAAGGAATGACAAAATGGCAAATTCATAGATATTTTATGGCTCTTCTTCCTCTGGTAAATACTCTTATTATTTAATTAGTTTATCTTTCTATGCATTATATTAGGAAGTTACATAATTGCAATCGCAGAATAATAAAAAATGTATAAAGAGTAATTAAATTTTAATTAAAAAAATTTAAATATCGTTGAAAGCAAACAAACATCCAAAACTGCATTGTAAATTTATACTCAAAGCTAGGGAAGAGATTTTAAAAGTCTAAGTTTTTTATTTCAGAATTTTTCTTCCATAAAAACTTAAATACAAGTAAATAAAAAATGAAAAAACAGTTACAACAAATAAAATATGTAATAAAGAACAAATAATAAGAAATATATGAACATTTTGCATGTTTTATAAAAAAGTAATTGAACTAATTGCTTGCCATCTCATAACACTTTTGACCATTTGCATTACTTCTAGTTGCATTGTTTGGACAACTATAGGTGTAATGCTGTTTAATTTGACTTCAGTGGAGAGTTGAGGCTATATGCATGATTTTTAATATCTATTCTCTGTGACTCACTTGTTTTATATATATTCCTGAAATTATGTAAAAACAAATAATATGAATTTATGTGGTTAATATTAATGGGTAACAAGTAATTTAATATCCCTGCTACTATTAATTAAATTTCTGGCATTATTTAAAATACTTCATTAAAAATTAAAATTCAGCCTTATAAAGGTGTTCGTAGTAAACAATAAAGACTTTAGTAGATGATATTTACTGATAAATCCATGTCGCTTTTAAAGAAAGAGTTACTTTATATTTATACTTTGAAACATTAACAATAAATACATTTTTTATGAGAATATATGCATTGTCACAAACTTCAAAATTACGTTTTGAAGTTTGTGATAAGCAAAGTAAATTCAGTTATTTTTAATAAATACTTTGTGTGGCTTAAGAATTTCTAATTATTTTCAAATTTGTTGTTTTAGGCAAATATTGGGAATGTTGAACTGAGTACTGAAATAAGACCTGATGGTGAAGAGGATATTTTAATTACTTTGCTTTCAAAACAAATGCATCATTTGCAACTTGAGGAGTTTTCCAGTAATGGAGAGTGCTCGAAAGAATAACAAAATTTTTATCTGTATTGATATTTATGCATCAATGTGTACATTTATTATCATATTCACTCTTAAAGATTATGTAAATATTTTTGATAACCGAATTGCAAATATTTTCTTATATTTTTTGTGTACGCACAGATATTTGTATTGAATTGTGAATCAACCTCAGTTAATTTAACATTAAATTCATTGTTGTAAAATTCATTTAATTGTTATCAATTTGTATACTGAGAATACTTGCATGTGAATTTAATTTCATCAATGCGTTCTTGATTCTCTAAACTGTGCATCGTTACTTTTTTGTAAATATTTGCCTCTTCTCATAATTTGGATTAATTTCTTATTGATTGCAGTAGTTATTCTGTCTTAAATTATAACTTATGTAGCAATTGTAAATTGCCATACATCTGTTTATTATAATTTACGTTATAAAATTTATTACTTTTTATTGTTTACTCTATTTATTCCTGCTGATTATTAATTTGTATATAAATTAAATGTTGAGTATATCAATTGAAATGAAAATAAATTTAAATTTGATTTGATACTTTTTGATTCCAACATTATAATTTCTATAGATTCTCTAAATGTATAACTTTCATTTTATATTTTATAATCCTGCTCTTTTTAACTTAGAAAATAACTTGTTACTTTCCAAAATTTTTAAGCGTGGAAAAATTTTTTCAGATTGAAATTTAAGGTAAACTTTAAACTCATAGTTTAAAATTAAAATGTATTTTATATAATAAAAAAGTATAGGGGAAATGTCTTTGCTCTTGTTCCAAATAAATCTAATTTTACTACATTTAATTTCGTAAGGAGGAAGAATGTGACTATTTGCATGATGTTACAAAAAATCAATCAGATCCCTTTATTTAATAAGCTTTCACACTGTCATTTTTAAACAAAGTTTTACTGTGAAAATCTCTAGAATAAAAATTGTATCCTATATTCTGTTTTATTTTTACAACTATTTAAATTAACAGTAAATTGATTTTGATGATTTATGAAGATTCTTTTTAGTCATAAATATTGCCATATTTTGTTATTTTTTATTGTTTTTTAAAGCAATGTTTTCTTTCTGTTCTGCATATGCATATATCTTGTGCCTAGCTTTGTCTAATTGGCCATATACTGCCTCTCTGTCCAGTATGAATGCAAGAAACTAAAATAAGTGCTTCAATGCCAACATTCTTTAGTTTTGAAAAAGTAGATGCTTTTTATTCATAGAAACATTTCCGTATGGGGCATGAGATGAAAGTAAAACTTTGATTGCATTATGATGCTAGAAACAATCATGCCTAGTCAACATATGAAATCCTGTGTGACCTGATTTCTTGGGTAAATAAATGGTAGTCCTATTCTTATCTTGTAACGGTTGCTTCCAACTTGTCTTGGTAGCAATGATACTACTGTAATTGCTTGATGTTGTTAGATTTGGTATTAACCATAAGTTTTGGTTTCATAGATGGTGAGAAGACTGCAAAAACAAGACCTACTTATTTGTATATTTGCTACTTTAATGTCAGGTATTTCAAAATGACTTGAGATCTTTTGGAGAACAATCTTTCCATTTTCATTATCATATGCCGATGGTTCTCTTATAAAAAAAATTCATTTGGGAGAGGAATACTTTCTATTCACCAGAGTTTGCTTCACATCTTAAGAATCAAAGATGAACATGATTTTTTCACGTAAATGATATCTTAAAATCTCAATAGTAAGAACCGCTGCAGAAATTCCCTTATAAAAATTGTCTTGGAAAGCTTCAACACATCTTATTTAGCTTAAAGAATTGTCAACAAATAAGTGCACCAATATTTCTTGTTATGGGATCAATAAATACATTTATGTCTATGAAATCAATCACAAACTGGATATCTTTCTTTTTACAATGAAGAATGAGCTCAAGATTTATCTCTACAACCTTTAAATGATTCGTTGTGAAAATTTCAGTGAGGTGCTGTCTTTTAGAATGGGCTTGTCAAGTCATTCATGAATCTCATCAGGCCTATAAAAAATGTAGGTTGGTACTTATAAATTTCGATTATATATATTTAATTGTTTTATTCATAACTATTTCTTCTGGGCACCCTTTCCCTAAGAACTCTAATTTATTATTGTCATTAGATAAAGATTCACCATTGGTCTGAATTTCCAGAGTGGTATTGTTACACTAGCAGTCTCTTTAACTGCATTCCTTTTAGAACATCCTCTCATGTCTTCCTGACTTGTTATCATTTAGTTGAGAGTCCAGCATAATACCTAAGTAAGTATGATTTTCTGTTTTCAATAAAGTGTGTTTTTGAAGAATGTTGTTTGATACTCATTAAAAATCTGGAGGATTATTTTCTTAAGAAAACCAACATTTAACAGTCATCTGTACTGTGTTGTTGTTGCCAATGACACTTGGCGACGCCAAGCCCGCCTGCCAGAGGCTAGGCGAATGAAGTCAGAGAGGGAGCGTCTTCCGTTTTTTTTTAATAGAGCACCCTCATTCGAAGGTGGAAGTACGACTTTAGGCTCATAGGTGGCAGCACCACCTGAATCTTCCAATTTAGAGATTGAAACCAGGGAAGACCAAAAGCCTGGCTCCAACCACCCCCATAGGTATTAATTTGTTATGGGAACATGGAGGACATTGCGACCCGACGGATTTAACGTGCCCCAGTCGCCATTAGTGAACACGACGGATCTTCGGTTAAACCGGGATTCGAACTCACCACCAATTGGTAACGAGAACGACGCCCTAACCAACCAGGCCACCGCGGCCATCTGTACAGTTATCACATTGATCTGTGCTTTCTTAATGATATCTCAAGGCACTGACTATTTTATTGTCCTCCCCCTAAAAAAACTGAAACTTGTTGACTACATTCTCTCAGCCACTTTACAAAAGGTGAAGGTAAGCAATATAAGATCTATAACTTCCTATTAGCTATGAGCCTTTTCTGTTTTATATAAATAAGCAAAAAAATTTTATCAACCGCTCTGCAATTACTCTGACTGTTACAATTTATAAACAACTTGACTGTCATTCTCAACTGTTACAGCTTATAAACAAGATGGAAATAGGTAACAGCTTTTTTAAGCTGTAATAGGGCCAAAGAAACATAAAAAAAAATTATACTAGTATTTTTCCAGAGACTCATAAAAGACCAGATACTTTTCTGCGAAGCCAGCAGCCAATTGCTCAGCGCTCCTGTCTGTATTAACAGTTTGTGGGTTCCAATCTAATCACCTTGGACTTGGATGTTTGTTGTGTTTTGTTATGTACTTTAAACTGTAAGTCCAGCTCTGATTAGTGTACAAAAAATAATTGTTGTGTTACAAACAAACCAGTGAAGACATTTTACAACTTGCAATAAAAAAAAGCATGAATTTTTTCCATTTCTGGTATTAATCAAGCAGGAGTCAAGTCATTTTGAATGATTTTTCTTTAGGAATAAAAGTAACTATGAGTGAAACACAAATTATAATGTTTATGAAACATTTGCAATATTAATGAAATTCTGTGTGAGTCTAAAATAATTGTAAAACATGGTGAGAGTTTTCCTTCTAAGAACTAATTGTTGGTTTTGTGTTTTCTGTTCATTTACTTTGGAAAGAAACTGCTATAATGTTTTAAATCCAGTTTAACCAAAAAATTTGAGTAAGTTCATCTTTTAAATTTTTATTACTTTTTTAAACTAAAATTATCATTTTTTGTAGTTTGATACATTTTTTTTATTACATCTAAAATGCAGCATGCTGCCTTGTTTTATCTCATTTTTTTCTTTAGGTTCTAAAATTTGCTATTGCACAGGGAATCTGACTCTGACAGCTTGGGAAACTCTAATAAGATTCACAAAACGAATTTTTCTCTACATTTGTCATTCAAGTCAGATGGAAAATAAGTTTTCAGCTACATATTTATATTATATCAATCAGCTTTTTTAGGTACAAACAAAATAGTTTCATCTTATTCAAACATTCTAATTTACAGTATACTGTAAATTACAATGTTTGAATTTGCCTCAAAAGGTATTATGTTCCAAACTTCCTAGGTTATTCCTATGTACATGATGAATGTTTTTTGGATTAAATATGTCTGCAAGCAGTATTTCTATTCTAAAGAAGAGATCCTGGTGTTATTAGAAAATGGATTTGCCGTGGATATTAAGAACATACTGAATAGGTCAAGAGTAGAGAAAGTTTTCCAGTATCTTAAAATGAGGGCTAAAATTGCTCAATATTATAAAATGTGAATTTCAACTGGGGAAAACATTTAAAATTAAATTTATTTTGCTGAGGTTATAAAAAATTATAAAACAAAAGTAAGTATAATTTCATGTAAGTTTTATTTTCGATTTTCTTTTTTGGTAAATGCAGTTTTAGTCCATTACGTTTGTCACCATAATCGTTTGTTAATTTTAACAAAAAGATTCAAGGTCAAATTTCGAATATTCATTTAAATATGCCATACATTTTTCAATATTTAAAAGTTCGGTTTTCATTTATATATATATTTTTTTATTTTATTATAAATTATTTTTTGTTAAAAATTGTATTTCTGAAAATCTTAAAAGTCCGGATCCATGAAGAGAAAAATGAGATTTTTATGTTCATTTAGATTCTCTTTTAACACCCAAGTCTTTCTGAATGTGTGTTCATTTGGTAATCAAGCATTATTTGAAATTAAATACTGAAATTCTGCTTCACTCAAGCAATGTTGTTCTCATATAGAATAATTATTGCCACAAGCAACATGAAAATGTATTAAAATGCTCACAAATATTCACCAATGGTATTTGTGTATTAATCATTAAAACTTATTTTTTATACTGTACCTTTATAAACTTCCTTAAAAATAAACAAAATTATTTAGTTCCGAAAATTCTGAGTCAAATAGAATTTTTTTGTAGATTGTGGCAACCTCACTTTCACTCATATGATTTCTTTTATCCAATACTGTCTGTTTTTCTTATCACTGATTTTTCAAGGGCCTGAAGTACAAGATTTTCAGCAAACAAGTTATTTCAGAGTGAAAAAAGATATAATAAAAGAGGTGTTTGACTGCGAAGAAGAAAAAATGGAGATCTTCTCCAAAAAGCTTCCATGATTGGAAGTGAAAGAAATGCTGAGTCAGCGAAGGTGAATAACTGAATAAAAAGAATTCTATTTCATGTTTTTCTCAATATGTTCTAAAAAAATTTTTCCAAAACATGTATATGTTGAAGGATGACAAAAATTGGCTTCTACTTCATCAGTCATTGGAAAAAAGCACATAACATGTTGTAAATAAATTAAACTCTAAAAAAAAAAAAAAAAAAAAAAAAAAAAAAAAAACCTGAATATTGCTCTTTGTTTTACGAAAAAAAGGTTAGTGAGAATAGTTTATATTTGCATCACTGATATCTCTAAAAAAAATTTATAAGGCCTTAAGCAAACAGCATTTCACAGAATTCAAAAACTTAATAAAGCTCATGTCAGTTTTTTAATATTAATATCGATAATAGCTCATGCTTTTATAAAATTTTATGCATTATGAGCACTTATTTTAGCCGTTTCTAATCTTCTGTACTCTTATCAGAATTCAAATTTTTAATTATGACAATTACTTCAAAAAATTTCAAAACTAAAAATATTTTCTTGTGATTTTTAATAAAATATAAATTGTTATTTTGATTTTAAAATGAGCACTGGCTGCTTTAAAAGAGCTCATTTTTTTAAATTTTTCTAATGGTCCTCTGCAGCGAAAAAATATGTTTTTTATACCTTCTCTATACTTTGCAAGCAGTCTTGCATAAATAACGGAACCCTAGCATATGCGACATCCAAAATTTTCAGTGGAACGCCCTCTACAAAGCGTGGCGTGCCTGCGGGTTAAAATGCTCTTTAGCCCCAAGAAAAAAATTATATATATTACATTTGTTTTGTAATTTTTTCTTGGGGTTATATATATAAAGCTTATAAAAATATTTTGAATAAACATAACCAGAGAGTATGAAAGTATCTGGGAATAAGACGTTTGTTATGTCCAAAATTGGTAAAAATAAGTCGTTTGTCAAAATTATGCATCTGTTAAACACTTCGTATCTGACACTATTTCTTTAACTTTATATGAACATTGGATCAGTATATGTCGACAGACGATGCTGTAGATTGAATTGAATTAAATTAATATTGTCTTATGATATAAGCCATACTATGGCTCATTCTATATCTCTTGCACAATATAAAAGCAAAATAAAATATTTTAAATCTTATTTTCCATTCTAAAATACCATAATATAATATAAAACGTCAGAAAAAAAATAATGCAACGTCTATTGGTATCAATAATTTCCTCAGTGATATATGAATTTATTGTTATAAAATTGAAAAAAAAAAAAAAAAAAAAAAAATCTTGACCACTGAGCCAAATCGGTGGTAAATTTCTATTTTTTTTCTTAAGTCTGCAAACAGCTCAACCGGTTATTAAAATTACGTGATTCCAGATAAGAAAATTTTATGTAAGACCTTATATTGTTAAGCTATATATTGTTAATTTTTAAAGGTGAGTTTAATTTCATTTTTCTTAATTGTGTGCCTCATTCTTCTTATTTTATGTATGAACTGTGTTATTAAAAATTAAGGTAATATTGGAAGTTTTTATCTTTTGCGTACAATTAACAATTTAAATTTCAAAATTTTTCAGTGTAGTGAAATTCGGAGTTGTGCAGCTTTTAAATACTGCCATGCTGGATTCGTAACTATCTTTTAACTCAGAATCATAAGTCTAAATTAAAGTACGCGAATTGCAGTAGGAATTTATTTTCATAAAACATTGGTTTTCATTTTTTGAATCTTGTAAAACGTCAGTTTTTTTACTGTAAGTTTATTGAATGTAATAGAGGTAAGAAATAACTACTGTGGCATTTGCCCTGTTAACAATAAAATTTCTTAACATTTTAATAAACTTCATTACAGTACTTAAAGCTATTTGCTACGACATACCGTGGAGATCCTCTCCTACAAGTACGAGATGCTAGTGAAACAATGAAGTTTAGAATAGTACGGACGTTGCTTTCATCCAGGCATAGCGAAAAATATTTGCATTTTTTTGGATGTATATTGATTAATGTGGTATTGCAATTGTTTGATGCGACACATTGACTTTCGAATTTTTCGGCAATTTTTGTTCTATCATTTTGATAATCATTAAAAGGCTTCACAATTTCCAATGATACTTCATAAGAAGTAGCAATACCACTCTAGTTATCAAATTTTTAAAAATTGTCTGTTTATTTCTTATAATTTGTAATGACAGCATTTCTCAATTTTCTTGTATATTGCTGGAACGTTTTATTGCGTAACGAAGTGTAATGTTACTGAATATTATGTTTTGCAATTGATATTATTTTCATACAAATTTTAATATTTTTAATGAAATAGCCTGATTTCCTACTTCCATTGTAAACTCGATGTTCATTCATTATTTTCCTTTTCTGAGAAGACATTTCACCGAGTCTTTCACTTAAAGTTTTGGAATTGGTGCGTACCTCTCACTCTAGTAATTATTAATTAACTCTGCCCATTTCGTTTGACTTAACCTTCTTATAGACGTTAACGTGGCGTCGCATATGTTCGAAGTTGATCGAGAAGGATTATTTTAATTTCCAGTTATGGAAATTGGAATAGTTGAGATAGTAAGCTGACTGGAAATTGGAAGGATTTTGTTAGATCATTCCCCCGAATATTTGAAAAACCACGATCAAGTATATAAGAACAGCTGGAATTCGAACTGAACTACTCGCGTTTGTAAAAGTAGTTGGAACTTGAACTAGACCATTCAAATTCCTATTTTGCTGCTTCATTATGTCACCTGTGGGGTCATACGGTATTGTAAATATTTTTTATCGTTAATGCAATAATTGTGCATATTTCTATTAGAGTATACATTTAGAATCTCACTCCATGGGCAGCAAAAAGTGAGATTAAGAGCCTGATGTTGGACAACCTTCCTATAAAATAAGATAAATTCATATATCAGATGCTAACGAACTCTTAAATATTACACAGTGTAACTACATAAGTTTAAAACTATTTTCACGATAACTTTAAGACGTAAGCTCTGTGTGCACTTTTACGCATGCATATTGAAACAAACGTCTTGATATGCATTTGATTCTTATTTATGGTTCTGTGAAATATTATTTAAGAAGTGTAACCTGGGGAAGACTTAATATTGATGTCATTATTGTCACATCTTTAACATGTCTTTTAATAGCATCATTATTAATCTCTTAACCGTTTGAGTGCTGAAGAGTTTTCTTATATATAAATATAATATAACAAGCGAAGTGCTATCGTGCTTCGCCGCTCTCAAATGGTTAATAACCATTGCTTTACTAAGGACTTGGTAATCATGTGATTAGAAGGTATGCTTTCCTTGTATCTCTGCTATGTCCGATGATTTATTATTTTTTTTTATACAAGGCCAAAATTAGTTTATATCGGCAATGAAAATTGTATTTTTTTGGTATTTCTGCATGGCATGTAGAATGCTCTAAGATGGCTCGAATACTAGAATTAGTGCTGGCTGCTTAAATTATGTAAAATTAAATTTGGTCAGGTATACTGCTAAATTTCCACCGAAGTGTCTTCCATGCTATACAATTTGTTCAGAAAGAAATAAGCACAAAAGTTTGCTCTAATAGTATTTTTCATTAACTTAAGTCCTCATTGCTTGAAAGTAAAGTCTTGAATCAAACTACATTGCTCAAAACAATTAAGGGATATTGTAAGTTTTATATAAAATAAAGATATAAGCGAAATTTCTTTTTCCGAAAATGGGAGAAGAGAATCACAAATGCAAGTTTTTTTCTGATTTTCAAACTATGGAGTATGCCAATTCGACGTCAAAAACGTTGCTTTAGTGGCAGTGAATGAAATTGGACTTTCAACTGAATGAAAGACAAGGATGATCGGTATTCAATGACTGTTTTGTTTCGATGAGTACGATGTCTCAGCGAAGTCATTTAACTGATTCAGAAGCTCGGAAAGTTATTGGAAGGTTAGAAGGGAAACTGAAGCCGAAGCAGCGCAAGCCATTGGAGTTTCACAAAGTGTGATTTCCAGGATCTGGAACCGTATTTTGGAGACTGAAAGTGCAGGCCGAAGACCAGGGCAAGGTCCTAGACGGACTACAACGCCCAAGGAAGATCGTTATTTAGTGTTGACGTCTCAGAGATACCAAAATATGAATGCTACTCTTTTCCAACAACACTTTTACTCGGCTACTGACACCACGGTTTCAACTCTGACTGTTTGAAACCGGCTCCATGGTGTAGGTCCGTATGCTCGCCGACCGATGGTATGTGTTAAACTAACATCAAGGCATTCTCGCAACCGCAGGGAGTGGATGAGGGAGGAGCAGGCAATAGAGCATGTGAACTGGAGGAGAAATGAATGGAGCAACGTTCTTTTTCTGACGAGTCCCGTTTTTCTGTTCATCCTGATAATAGACGTATTTTCATTTAGAAAGACCAGTGGCAGTAGGAATAATCCTGCGTTCGTGGACGAAAATGTCAGATTTGGCGTTAAGGGAGTGTTGGTGTATGGTGGC
The DNA here is from genome assembly GCA_026290005.1 of Latrodectus geometricus. NCBI lineage: Eukaryota > Metazoa > Arthropoda > Arachnida > Araneae > Theridiidae > Latrodectus > Latrodectus geometricus. The sequence goes on along the minus strand of JAPDSC010124142.1, from coordinate 19,126 downwards.
ATCTCCATTGACTGGCGCACAGACCTCTATATCATTCGAGATGGACCTCTGACTGGTTGCCGATATAAGGATGAGATCCTCAGACCTCTTGTAGTCCATTACGCTGCAACAATCGGAGATGACTTCATTTTAATGGACGATAACTGTAGGCCACATCGTGCTAACCTGGTGGAGGATTTTCTTTTCGATGAAGGAATCGTACGAATGGAATGGCCAGCGTGTTCTCCAGTCATGAATCCAATAAAGCACGTTTGGGACGCTCTAGGAAGTTTCTGGTCACCAACCACCCCCACAAACTCTCCAAGAACTGGAAAAAGCTCTTCTGGAAGAGTGGGACAGAATACCCCAATTCGTGATTTATAGCCTCATTGACTGCATGCCTCAAAGGAACTCATGCACAATGTTACTGGAAATCATACCCCCTGCTGAAAATGATTTCCTTTGAAGAAAACACCTTTTCTTATTCCTTTTGTCTCATAAGCACAAATTGTGTTTTTTTCCTTTTGTTCACAAATGCATAATAAAATGCATTTTTTCCGGTCAAACATGTGTAATTTATATAACCTGACGACCATGTATCAATCAGCTAAAAGGTTTCCCAGCCACAAGATCCACCTAAAACCACAATATCCTTTAATTGTTTTGAACAGTGTATATAATAAAGCGCTTAATTTGGAGTACTTGAAAACTTAGCTGTTTCTGAAGATGAGTTAATGGTCTATATCTACAACCCTATTAGCTCGACTTTAATTGATAAACTAATGTTCAAAAATATAAATAAAACTGTTAAATCACACAATTACTTTTTCAAAACACAAAAAGTTCTGTGGCAGTTATATATGGAGTGCGACAGGGTGTCTTACAAGTTGTTCTATTAAACGATATCTCACTATAAATGTTATATACAGTGGGTAAAAAAAGTCTCCGTACGCAGATACGAATGCAAATCAAAGTTTAATGTGTCACACAAAATTCACAATGATAAAAATGAAAACTTAGATATGACTTAAAAGTAATATTATGTAATATTTATTCATATTAAAAGATGGATAATGATGACCAAATTAAATCATAAAAACTAAAAAAATGCTGTAAACATAGAAACAAAAGTCTCCGTACGATGCCCTAGCACACATAAATTGTTTACAAAAATGGAAATTACATTGAACAAAGTACATTTAATGATCAGTGGGCCCTCCTTTGGCCTTTGTCAACTCCCTTAGACGTTGTGGCATTCCCCTACAAGTTTTTTTGTTATTTCTAGAGAAATATTAGACCAAATATACTACTAATGGCATTCTTACGTTCAAGTTTGCTTTTTATGTCATATTTTTTGAGTTGCCGGCCAATTTCTTTCCACAAACGTTCGATGGTGTTCAAATTGGGTGACTGTGGAGGGCTATAAAGTTGTTGCTGCACATGGTAAAGGCACCACTCTTGGCAAATCTTAGAGGTATGTTTAGGATCGTTATCCTGCTGAAAAGTAAATCCTGTTCCAAGAGAAAATTGCTTTGAACTGTATAACACATTTTGTTTAAGAATATCCAGATATCCGTATCAATCCATATTTCCTTCGATGAATTTCAAGTTTCCTACTGCAGAAGCATTCATACACCCCCACACCATAACATCGCCACCACTTGTGCTTCACAGTTCCGCACAAGTTCTTAGTTAGTATTTATTGATTTGGTTTTCTCCACACCATAACACGGCCATCTGACCCATGAGTGTTAAATTTTGATTCATCGCTAAAAAGAAAGGATTCCCAAAAAGATAATGGCCTACTTACATGCTCCTTTGCAAACTCGAGGCGCTTTTTCCTGTTGCGAAAACTTATATAGGGTTTCTTCCGGGCCGCACATCCATAATAACCACTTTTCTTAGTGACATTTCTCACGGTTTGAGTTGAGACTTTAATGTTGCAGCTAACCATTAAATCAGCTGCCAACTTCGGTGCACTAATTCGTGGATTTTCTTGAATTTAGAGAATGATGATTCTTTTTATGCGCGTGATTCAATTTTGATGGCCTCCCGGATCGATCTCTATCCTCAAATGAATGAAGTTTACGATATCTTTCAATGATATATTGCATAGTAAACTTCGATTTTTTAGTCAGTTCACAAATCCTTTTCATGGATAATCCATCTTTTCGCAATTTAATCACTAATTTCCGAATAGCTCTAGGAACTTCCATTTTGAGACGATAAGAAAGAAACTTGAACTCAACAACTGTCGATACGTTTATTCCTAATCAGTGATTAACTTTCAAACCTCAAAGATTTACTCCGGGCCGGCTTTAAACACGTCGGAATGAATTTGCATAACCTGTACGGAAACTTTTTTTGCACATCAATTTTAAATTTACTTTAGATATTGAAAATAATATGCCTTTCTCGTTTTGTACAAATGAAAATTTATAAAAATCGCTTATTGTCGACTTTTACTAAACACATATAGGCAGTATTTAAAGGAAAAATGAAATACTTTACAAATTATGTTAATTTATTCTTAAAATTAGTGACCTTACGGAAACTTTTTTTACCCACTCTATATGGGGTATGGTAAAAAAGCACTTGCATATCCTTTGCAAATGCCAATTTTTTCTGTGCATGATTAAACCACAAATGTCTTCGGGAGTTGCAGGATATTCTTGACACACGTCTACTGAATTCATTTCATCTGCTTTCTTTTTGGGGTGATAAAATATCTTATCTTAATTCTATTGCATATTTTTGTTTCATTTTGTTATTTTAACTATTTTTTATTGCAACATTTGCATTTTATCTTTATTAAGAATATAAATATACGTAAAAATGATATATTTGTCGATGTTAGATTCCGGGAAGATAATTTTATTATTTAATAATTTAACGTTATAATATATATTAAAAATTACAACACTTTTTTTAACTTTTAGTGTTACAAAATACATAAAACTTAAAATTACTAAAAATTTAGGAATTTTGAATATCTAAATGGCAGTAATCCAAAACAAATGGGCTAATCTAAGGAGTGGCTACAGTGTCTTGAATATATAAAATTTTTTTTAAATGCCTTGATGAACCACAATATATATATATTAATTCTTTTGCTTAAAATTCCTTTTTCTAAAAATATATAAGTTTTTTGTGCATTTAATTGTATTTCAACTAGAAGAAAAACAAGCAACTGGTACATTAATATCATTATTTTCTAAAGTTTCATTTTTGAACTTAGTACAGTCCTATTTTCTTTCATTGTTTCAATTTATATAGTCAATGTGAGAAATATTCCATTCTGATGTTTCTGTGAAACTAGATATTTCTAGTTATTATCGCATAGACAGCTACAAATCTTAAAATTTTAATTTAGAAATTGGTGTGAATTACATGTCTGAGAAATCTACATAAATAAGAAAATTTTATCTTTTTGTTTCTATTTGAAAAAATAGGAAATATACATAACATTTTTAACGTAGTGGATATAAAGTAATTTCATTATTGTTTGTACAATTTTTCAATTTCTTTCCATTTTTGCAGAAGTTGCTCATTTTTTAAATTACTGATACAATCCAGTTTCTGCCATCCTGTCTTGGCCGAGTCCAATAAATAAGTATTATTAGTATCTTGACTGTAACTGTATGCGCCGATAACTAATGATTGGCTTAGACGACATTCAATGCACATCTGTAAAAGTAATTTAATATCAAACATTTTATTTTATAGAGAAATGTTATAAAAATTGTTTTTATTTTAAAATAGTTTAAAAATTTTTGTTTATTTTACTTAAAATCAAATGAATACGTCATTTAATATGAATTGTTTTATAATCTTGCACTATTCCTCTGATATTTATTTCCTGTAAAAAAGACTATTAAATTGTTTGCTTGTAATTTATCAATTAAATAAGCTGTTACATTGATTTTGTTGCTTCAGTTCATTATGTAAATTACTAGCCACGAAAATTAATACACAACGAAAAAATAACAATTGAACTCAGGCATGTGATTGAATTTTCAAGAATGCATAGATCTTGAGAAATCCACAATAACCACTTCTATCAGCATTTTTATACCTAGGGATTGGGTCAATATAGAATTCATTACATCTGCCCACATGAAACTAAAACTGCAATTCATTGATCAATGACCGGCCAATCACTTATTGCCCAGAAATTTCCTGGTAGTGGCATATATGTAAAACGTACAAGGGCAGAAGCGGTAACTAGACATAATGGGAGATCTGTACAGCAACATGAATTCGTGAATTATCCTGCTAAAACGTTTCTCAAATAAAATATAGGTCCTCGAGCCATAATACAGCAGAAATTCGTTCTTTTACTATAAAATTAACTGTAATGGTCTGAGGTATTCTAATTTTAGTCAATTGAAAAAAAGTTAGCAGGAACATATATTCGCTTTCAATTCATATCATCACTTCAGGTGATGGACAAGTATGACGATATCCAATGTATGTTAGTAGTAGGCATTTTTTGTACGATTCTATTTAATACAGATACGAACACACATACACGCATTATATGAACTATAATGAAAAACATTAATCGTTTGAAAACACTTAGATAACGGAGCAGGGTTTGGACATTTCCTTAAGCTGAAAGACCCAGTCTAATTAGCCCTCGAATTCAAATAATGACCGTTGTGCAACAAAGATTACGGAATATTTGTCTATCATCAAGTAATTTTGATTGCTGCACCAACATCCTTAGACTTGAATGTTCAGGAATTTTATATGGCATTTAATACGTAAATTACTTATATTAGTTTGGGGAAAAAGTTATTCATTATTTTTTCGATAGACGTCTGTACTGATCGCTATCTCGTGAGGTATCTATCAAACAATTTCACATTTATGCTCGTTGGAAAGGTGACGTTTGACACTAAAACATTCTCTTGCAGTTTTTTGTTTGATTAATTCAGTTATGAGTACAAAGTTTAAAAAATAGAAGACAACAAACAGCAAATTCGATACATTTTAGTTTTTCTTTTATAATGCCAAAAATGCTAACCATGTGGCTAAAATTGTGAAAGGTGTTTATCGTCCTATATATGACTGTAACAACCAGTTACGCACAATTTTAGTTTCGTCGATTCGGTTTGGGTATTTTTGATGTTAGAGATGCACCTCGCATTTGGATACTGCATCGTCGAGAATGTCTATAAAATATAAAAAAATGATCGAAGTTAACCGCATGTCAGCAGTCGTAAAGCGCAAGAACTAAAAATCTACATGAAAGCTGTTTTAAACCTTTTTACAAAGTGAATGAATCTGATAGAAGTTACAAAAAGTTCACGTAAAAATAATGGATTTCTTTTTCCCCAACCTAATATTTATGAAAAGCAAGCCGATGTCTTATTATTTAAGAATGGGCTATATTTGAATTTGTCTGGCATTATATATAGTTCAAATTTAAAAGAAATTTTATTTATTGCCTTAAAATTATAGAATGTTCTTTTTGTAATATAAATGTGTGTAAGATATTTTAAAATGCATATTAAATATTTCTCTCAAATACGAGCTATTTCATATTTATAAACAAATAAGTTGCAATTATATTTGTCACCAACGAATTCGAAAATTGAAAGGAGCTTTATGACAAAGACTATATACACTACTGGCCATTAAAATTGCTACTCCAAGAAGGTGACATGCTAGAGACGTGAAATTTATACGAAAGGAAGAAGGTGCTGTGATATGCAAATTATTAGCTTTTCAGCGCATTCAAACAAAGCAGGCGCCAGTAGCGACACCTACGTTGTGTTTAAATGAGGAAATTGTTCAGCCGGTTCCTCGTACACAAATTGCATTTGAACGTTGTTGCCTGGTGAAAAGTTGTGAAGCCTCGTGTAAGAAGAAAAAATACGTATCAGCACGTTTCTGACTTTGATAAAGGTCGAATTGTAGCGTACCGGGATTGCGGTTTATCTTATCCCTGTATTGCTACTCGCGTCGGTCAAGATCCAATGACTGTTAGCAGATTATGAAATCGAGGGGATCAGGACGGTAATACGGAATGCCATGCGGGATCTCAACGGCCACCTATCACTAGCAGACGAGAAGACAGGCATATTATCCACATGGCCGTAATGGATCGTGCAACCACGTCACGAGCCGTGAGTCAAGAAACGGGGTCGTTTGGAAGACAACAAGTGTCTGCACGAACAGTTCGACGACGTTTGCAGCAGCATGGACTCTCAGCTCGGAGACCATGGCTGCGGCTTCCCTTGATGCTGCGTCCTAGACAAGAGCGCCTTCAATGGTGTGATCAATGACAAACCTGGGCGCACGAATGGCGAGACGTCATCTTTTCAGATGAATCCAGGTTCTGTGTACAGAATCATGATGGTCGCATCCGTGTTTGGCGTCATCGTGGTGAACGCACATTGGCAGCGTGCATTCGTCATAATCATACTGGCCCATCACCTGGCGTGATGGTATGGAGTGCCATTGGATACACGTCTCGGTCACCTCTTGTTCGCATTGACGGTGCTTTGAACAGTGCACGTTACATTCCTGGTGTGTTACGACCCGTGGCTCTACCCTTTATTCGAGCCCTGCTAAACCCTACGTTTCAGCTCGACCGCATGGTGCCGGTATTGTACGGACCTTCCTTGACACGGAACATGTTCGGCTGTGGCCCTGGCCAGCATGTTCTCCAGATCTTTCCCCATTAGAAAATGTCTGGTCAAGGGTTGCCGAGCAACTGGCTCGTCACCAAACGCTAGTCACTACGGTTGATGAACTGTGGCATCGTGTTGAAGCTGCATGGGCATCTGTTCCTGTACATGAAATCCAATCTCTGTTTGACTCAATGCCCAGGCGTATAACTGCTGTTATTACTGCCAGAGGTGGTTGTTCTGGGTACTGATTTCTCAGGATCTATCCAGCCAAATTTTTTGAAAATTTAATCACTTGTTATTTTTAGTATAATATATTTGTCCAATAAATATCATTTTTTATCTGCATTTCTTCCTGGTGTAGCAATTTTAATGGCCAGTAGTGTATATTCCTACTTGATGTTAAACGTTTTATTTTGGCAGAAATATAACAAAAAAGAAACAGTAATTTCTCTTTCAATTCTTAGAATGAGAAATCGACATCCCAGTGGATAATCCAAAAGTTGAAATCGTTGTGAAGCGCTTTTATTTTCATCGAATATATTTTTGAGTGGACTTTTTTCCAGTAATTCAAGTTGTGTACAAGTTATGTTCCCGTTTATAATAATTTCCTAAAAGTATTAAATTACACCCACAGAAGTCTTAGTTAAAAATGTAAGCATATTTTAAACGCTGTTGAATTGATTTATATAATAATGTAAATAACTAATAAAAAGATCACAAATGCATATTTAAAAAAAAAGGAAAACAGCAACATTATTTTTTAAAATTATTTTAAAAAGGAATATATAAATATGATAATTTAAATATAAAAATTTCTATTTCATATTTTTTCATATAACAAATTTTTTTTTAGCATTTAAGTTAACATTTATGTGAGATCCCTTATATGTGAGCAGTTACTTATTCTACGTGAATTCTCCATTGAATAATAATTGATTAAAAAATTGACTTGTAAAAGTTATTCATTGTTTCCATGCCATTATTTAAAAATATTTTGATTATAAATGTCAACATCTAAAGCAGAAAGGAGGGATCTAAATTAAAAGAGAAGAATTATTCAAGTTTGAAAATGTTTCTCCGTTCACTCTTTTATTTATAACACAGAGAAAATTAAATACATTAATCAATGTGTTGAAAATTAAAAAAAGGAGATTTACCTTTAAGAGCGATTGCTCTAAGCTGTTCAATGATCTGATGCTTAAGTAACCAGCAAGTGCATGTCCCGGTCCTTCTAAAACATTTTTACCTTGATATGTTAGTAGTGCATAGGCAAGCATCACGCTTACATCCCATACGTACGTACCCAGATGTACGTCCTCAAAATCCAGAACACCATTGACTGAAAGAAAGCAATCTCCGGAATCTGATACTTTTTTCTGGACGAGCACATTATTTTCATTGAAATCTCCATGAATTACTCCTAAATTTCAATGTAGAATATTGTGTGAGAAGTAGTTCAATAAAAGAAAGCAAAATTAGAAGAGTTATGTTTTCTAATAAAATTTGCAACATTTGGTGGCATTTTTAAAATATTTTTTCATTTTTTACGAAAATAGTGAATTAGATAATACGCAAAGGCTTCGTTCTCCATCCTATTTGATGCTTCAATATTATAGCAAAACATGTCACCATGAATTAACTTTTCTCGATGTTGGGCATAAAAAAATGGTGAGAGAATAATCAATCGCTAAACTTTTGATAACGCCAGAGAACGTATGGGCTGATATAAATAAGTGTCCAAAAGAAAAAGTTTTATTTAATATTTCATTCTACAATATGCCTTATAAATTTTATTTTATACATTTTGAATCCATAAAAATTTCTTTTGAAGAGTTTTTCTTTTTGCTTTATTTTTATTCAAGGTCAAAACATTTTTGTACTAATGCTCACAGTTTTGGCATTGAAAATAAATGAAAGTATCCAAAATATTTCAATAATGCTTGTTTTATTATTGAAATATTTTGGGTATTTAGTATTAAATTGTTTGGTCATGGAAAATAAAAGAATTATTTTTCCTCTCTGAACTTAAATGATTGTATGATTATTCACAGTACTTATAGCAAACAGTAAACACACATTTGTGCATTTTTACTTGAGGGCATTAAATTCATGAATGAACTATAAATTTTTTTTTAAACTTATGAACAAATATTTGTCATCATTAAAAAAATAATCATTTTTTTTAATCATGAAGTGAGAAAGATAAATTAAACAAAGCAGGGACTAATGTAGCATTTAAGTTGGATTTCTGGCCTATTTGAAAGCAAGAAGACTAATTCTAATATGACTAATTTTATTAAAGTTTGTCAGAAAAATTAGTTTTCATTCAAAAAAAAAGTAGATGACATTGTAATTATTATCACTTCCTAATTTAAGAACTTTCTTCTGGAAGATTAACATGTGTTTCGAAATCTTCTTTATTCTTCAAGCACTTCAAACCTCAATATTGCTTTCATTATTGACGTTAAAAATACAACAGTTCCTTAGAGTTCCAAGCGCCAAAATAATACTCAATACCAAATAGCTTGACACTTCACGGACATTTAATTTTTTCTATTATTCTTTTAATCAGAAAAAAAAGAAATCTCTTGATCAATGATATAGAGAAATAAAATTAATTTCATATTTTAAAATATACGAAAATGATATTTGTGTTACAGTATACTTTTCAGATTCCCTTCAATACAAAATTACATAAAAGATCGATTATAAGTAATATTTTTATTCCTGCATCCAGAGATAAAAGCAAATGCAGAAAGAAATCCACTCTAGAGGAAACGAATTAAGCAATTAAATTTTGCGAGCATCAGCATGCTTAGCCAAGAGCTGAACTTTACCAAATAGGTGGAAACTGTAAGGAAAAATTGAAATCGTCGTAATTTGTAATCGGACTAAACTGAAGACTCCAATATTTGACATGCCACCCCCAGAGGCATCGTTTCACTTGGAATTTGTTGTGACCGTGACTTATTTAACGCCTTTAGATAATTCAACAAATATATTTTTAGTTAAATCGAAATTCATACTCATTACCTTCCAATGATGAGAGCGAAACCTAATCCAACTAGATCACCACGGTCATTTAAATATAGTACCAGCTTACAATTTAAAGCAAATTAAGTTGGATGAGCACATATGATAAAAATATTATCTTTTCTTGTAAGGAAAACTGACCGGAATCTTCCTTAACATGCAGTTTACCGGCTGTAATATTTAACGATCATATCTTGGCTTGATTATAGAAGGGATTGTATCAAACATCCTTGATAATCCTGAATACTATGAATTCGATAGGAAAGTCAACATTTCGGAAAGTCTCATTTTTACCTTGCTTATTACGAAACCCAGTTGTTATCTTCTATATGGAAAAAAAAATGTGCGAAATGGTTGCCTAAGTTTGGATGACAAGCTTTGGCAGTTTTGGAGTTTAATTTACTGTAAAAGATGCACTGAAGTGGTGAGCCGAGTCCGTAATAAACGGCAATAATAGCCTGGCAACTAGACATGCTCTGAAATTCGTTGGGCTTAAAGACAATTTTTGCACCAAAGATATGATCAATAAGATTTGAAATTTTAAATTTAGAACATCGGATTATTTCGCAACTCATCTCATTGATTCAATATGTAAGTACTTCTAGAAGCTAAAAGACCTCTACAATATTTTGAGATTAAATTTGAGCTTGTGAATGGCATAAATGTTAATCAGCTTTGTAAGCCCAAAAATTATGAATTAACATATATTCATTTTTTATTATTTTACAGGTCAATATTTCATCCAGGAGTTCGAGGATTTCTTACTTTTATAATATTTTTTAGGTTTAATTTATCATTTAAATATTGTTTTTCGAAATGATGTAACAAAACATACTTGCGACTATCGGCAGTTATTTTTCCTTTTTATGACGTCATTTAAATTATCTTTTACGAAGAAACTTAAAAAAATAGTAAACAGTTATTTTTTCCGTTCATGATGCTTCGTTTGAATGAAATGTAGCAGAAAAGTGTCACAGGATGTTGTCACGATAGTAAAATTTTTTTTATTTTTTATTTTTAAATAACTTTTGCAAAACAGAGACAAAATGTATTTCCACAGTTTCATCTAATTATATTTATGTATTTAAAAATTAACAACTGTGGAAACAATTTTCCACAGTTTTTATTAAGTATGTTATTTAAATAATTTTTTATTGAGCAATATAAAAAGTATTTTTGGATTGTCTATAGTTATTTATTTTTATTTTGTGATCTAATAATTGAAAATTTTCATAGTAATGTAATGTGATAATATACTCCCAATTGCTAAAAATTATTAATACTCTTGATATCACAGAATGTTTAGTGAGATGTTTTGTAATGTCTTCAAATATTTGCTATTTCATATCTAATTGTTTTTTTCCAAAATAAATCAATGTATACCTGCGTTCATACCTTTTGGTAAATTGGGCAAATGCTGTTCAATTTCTTCCTGGTAACGATTTAAAACTGAATAGATAATTTTCTTTTTGTCTTCACTTAGAGGGCCCATGAGATTTTTTATTTCTAGCAGATGCTCCAAGCTCCATAATACAAATTTACGGTGTAAATTTGGAACTGTAAAATCCTAGAAACAAAAATAACTTCATTATGTTGAAAAAACTACAACTTCAATTATTAAATGTAATAATTGAAGTTGTAGTTAATAACTGAAGTTGTAGAAGTGAAGTTAAATTTACTTAATGAAAGATAAATTTATGCCAGAAATATCCTTTTACACGCTGCTTATTATTTTTTATTCTACAATATATATTTCCAATAGTTTATATTTCCAAAATTTATATTTCATTTGTTCAATAATTTATATTTTCATTTATTTTCTCATTCTAATTCCTTTTATTTTCTTAAACATGTTAAATATTCATGATTAATACACGGAAATAATAAATATACATTAATTTGGGCCAAAATATACAAGGTATAAAAGACTTTCTGGCTTTAAACTGTTAATTATAATTAAGTAAATATATTGTACAATAAGAATACAGTTTCATGCTTATTAAAAATAATATAAATTTATTAGTCACATAAAATTAAAATGACACATAAAATCAATATGAAAATAATCTACCTTTTATAATGCATTTTTACAAAAAGACAGCAGGAAATATTTATATAGTCCATTTTCAATGTTAAATATGAATATAAGTTAAATTGTTCATTAAATAAACACACACACATATATATAACTAATGGTAAATTCTCAAATTATTTTGTGATCTGGTTTTCATATTTTGTGAAAAGATAATTATAGAATGAATAAGAATAAAATAAGGAAATAATATGAGTTATTATAATAGATATGAATAAAATAAATGTCATGAAATAAAATACTAATAAGAAAAAAAATACAGGGTTAGAATAGAAATGAACAATAATGATTAAATTCATTTTATTCATAAATTTAATAAAAACAAGAAATGTCTCGTTTCTTAAGTTAATGAACACAAAAAAAGAAGCAATGTTGATTATTGTTAACAACTTTGCCACGATTGGAAAAAATTGTTTAAAGGTTGAAGTAATATAACGTGATTAAATATGTTTTCGCAAATCACTAATCAAAAGAAAAAAAAAAGTTTAAAAAAGAGAAAATTAAAATTGATTAAAAATTGAAGTGATACCATCAATAAATCTTTTCTCGGATCCCTAATCGAATTTCAGTAGTCAATACAATTTTCATGCCGAAAAATAATAACATCGTGTTGTTATAACCAAAGATCGATGTGATTATATATCCTGCACATGTTAAACTTACACGTTAATGCCGTTTCATTGGTTTGATATTAAAATCTAGAGACAATAAACATCTCAAATGTCGACCTCTTCACTTGGCAAGAATCAAATTTATATCGAAAAATATGAGATATTGCTCAATCAGGAAAGCTTCCTGGAAGTAAAAAGCTTTCCTTGACCCCAATATTGGTTCTTAAATTTATCCTTCATCGTGTCTTCATGAGAATTGTTTGAAAAACTTAGTTGGACATCTTATGTATGGCATGATATAAAAACACATTTTTAATCATCGTGATTAGAAATACCACAACTTTCCTTAAAAACTACATTAAAGAGTACAGGAAAAAGTTATGTAAAAAATTTTTTTTGTATTGTTAATTCATAGCTTAATATAGATAAATTTTTTATGGAAAATGTAAATACTTTTTGATTGACCCTCGTAGTTCTATAAAAATTATATTAGGTTGGGGAAAAAGTTATCCATTATTTTTTCGGTAGACGTCTGTAGTGATCGATATCTCGTGAGGTATCTATCAAACAATTTCAGATTTATGCTCGTTGGAAAGGTGACATTTGACACTAAAATATCCTCTTGCGGTTTCATGTTTGATTAATTCAGTTACGAGTACAAGGTTTCAAAAATGGAAGACAACAAACAGAAAATTTGATGCATTTTCGTTTTTCTCTTGTAACGGCGAAAAAGATAGCCAGGTGGCTAAAATTGTGAAAGGTTTTTATCGTCCTATATAAGACTGTAACAACCAGTTACGTACAATTTTTGTTTCGTCGATTCTGTTTGGGTATTTGGATGCTAAAGATGCACCTCACATGGATACAACATCGTCGAGAATGTCTATAAAATATCAAACATTATCAAATTTGACAACATGTCAGCGGTTCGCACAAGACCTAAAAATCTACATGAAAACTGTTTTAAACTTTTTTACAAAGCAAATCTGAAAGAAGTTACAAAAAGTTTACGCAAAAATAATGGATTTCTTTTTCCTCAACCTAATATTAAGTGATTGTAATTTGCCATTTAGGAATCGTGTCTCATTTGTCTTACTATATATAATTAGCACTGGTCAATGGTGAAGTTTACATAGCATTTACTAAACGAAAAGTTTAAATAAATAATTCATTGTTGTTTCATGCATTATATTTGCTACTGAATTTTTTGTACATGAATTTATAAATGATCTTATAAATATCAAATAAACTACAATGATATGTTCCAATAATATGTCAATTTTGCAAATATTTTAGATGAAAATTTTTTTATGATAAAATTCAGAATCCTTAAGATCTTAATGACACTGGCTTGTTTAAATATGAATATAAATACCTCAGCTGCATCATGGAATCTAGCCAGCAAGCGTCCCCATTGGTACAAGATGTCACTCGTACACTCCACCGTCGATACAGCCGTCCCTTCGATGAAAGACAGGAGATGGACTCCACAATATTTCGGTTTTTCTAAGGTTTCATCTACAAAATATGGCCTACTCAATAAAGGGATCATCTTAGAATAAAATAGCTTTTATTATTAATCTTAAAATGTATATGAGTCAGTTATATATAATATGTAATTTTAAAAATATATATTAGATAAATAAAACTCTTTTTTTCATTGGATTTAATCCCTATTGGCTACAATTACTAAACAGCCAACCGCTTTCCAATTTTAAACCAAGAGTCATTCTCTTTTTAAAACTTTCACATGAAAAATGTTACATTAGACCTGATGATAAGATTAACATATGCAATTTCTTTTTAATATGATAGTCTTGAAGGGATTATGTGTCAATTTGTAACTTTTCGAACATAAAAATCGCGTGTCTTGCCCTACGTGGCTTCATAATTTATATTTTCATATTTAGAAAATATATCAGATAAATTTGATTCCTTTTCTATTTGATTTGATTTCGGGTGATCATTGTCACTAAACACCCACCACCATTTAATTTTAAATTAAAAGACACACACTCTCTCTCTCTCTCTTTTTTTTTTTTTTTCAAATTTTCACACCAACAGAAATCTTATGATTAGATTAACATATACAAATTTTTTTTAGTATGGCGGTCTATGAAAAGATTATGTGTCAAACATGTAACTTTTCCAACAGAAAAATCGTTCCTTTCCGTACGAGTAGCTCCATATTTTACATTTTAATGTTTATGTCAGATAAGTTAAATTCTTTTTTATATGATTTGATTTCTGATGATCGCAGTCACTAAACTTAGCCAGCTGTCACCCATTTTTAAAATAAGAGGCTCTCTCTTTCTTAAACTTTCACACTAACAAAGGGACATTAATTCTTTAGATTAACAAATAGAGATTTTTTTTAATTTGAATCTACGACGAGATTATGTCAAACTTATCAAACTTCTAGTTTTTCGAAAATTGTACCTCTCCGTACTAAGCTATAGAGGCTTCATAGTTCCCATTAAAACCAAAAGATTCTTCTAGTAAAGAAACTCAATTCAAAACCACAGATCAAACTAAAGGAAGACATTTATAAGTTAAAAAAACAAACCTATTATATTGATTACATGAAAAGCCTTATCAAGCTGGATGTCAAATATCATCCAATGCAGACATAAAAATCACTTACAATCAAGCTAAGTATTTCCCTATTATTATTTGTTTAAGGAATCGCGTTGGCAGTAATCAATAATAAAATCAACAACCTTCATTAAGAAGAGGTACGTTTTCTGGAGTCCATGTTTCGTTCTTTAAGGTCATGATGGGAACTGGAACCTGGAGACCCTTTTTGCTCAGGTGCATCATGGCAGCATGAAGGGTGCCTGCAGCGAACAATTAATATGTAGAGCATGAGCAGCATTTAGGTATAGAAAATACAGCAAATAATTTGTACTCACTGAAATGGTCTAAATTAGCAGTTTTTTGCGTGTTGGTAATCTTTAAAACATATCCTTTATCGGATGCTTCTGCTATGTAGGGATTTTCATGTTCTCCGGATACCTATGATAAGAGTTTAAAGAATATTTCAAGACCTTCTTTTAAATATTTAGGAGAAAGTAATTATTGAAACTTGTTAATAATCTGTCATACAATTTAAAGGGCCTTTTGCCAATCATTCGTTTTTTTTTTTTTAAAAAAATAATTTAATGCCTAATTTTCATATATTTAATTTGTTTTAAATTTTTAGTACTAAACACTTCAACCAAATAAGTTTATGCTAAGCATATCTATAGCGTATGATGCATATTAATTTTTTTTCATTCACATCATTTGTACAATATTACATTTCGTAGAAAGATGTTCACAAACATTTAGAAAATCTCCGAAAATAATTTTAGAAATAGGCGGAAGATAAGCTGTAATAAACACATGTTCAAAATTGATATAAATCCAGATCTACCGAATTCGAAAACAAATTATTTTTTACTGTAACACTATCGCATTTATGTTACGTGTTTTCCAAATATCACGTGTCTTATTAAGCATTCAAGCCTTACATGGCATTCTCTGACATTCCGATCAAGAGTGATTCGAATCGAATTTTACTTCCACCTGTTCTGTGTAAATAATCAATAATAGTTATTTACTCTTCAATCAAGCTAAATCTTTTTATAAATTATATTTTAAGAAATACTTTTTGGGGTGCGTGTATCATCTATAACATTTGTGTATATAAAAGTAAGTTTAAAAGCATTTAATTTGCTTAATTTAAATGAATACGAAAAATCGCGCATCTTCAGTTTAGTCGAACTGATAATAATTACCAGATTCTGGAGTGTTTAAGTTGAGGATAGAATTTATATTAAGTTGCGTAAAGAATATTACTGCGAGAGTAAAATCATATTCACCAAAATGAGCGAAAATAAAATGAAGTATAAGCTAAAAAAAATTATTTATAGAAGCGAATAATATCATTCATTTCAAAGTCTTTTAAAAATGAACTATAGTTTCTTCTTTGAAGATTTGAAGAGATAATTATTTAAATCTGATTTACATGATATCAAATTAACAACTGTATATGAAAAGTTAAGCACGCGATTAAGATCTGATCTCACAAACTCTAGTAAGCATTAATCGATGATTAGTAACTAAACAAAATTTACGAATGTAAGCTTGAGTTGTATATCATATCAAAATTTTAATCATTTCTGGCTATTAACAATTTTACATAATATATTATTGGAAAAGTTAAGCAATCAACATAAAATTGTGCTTTCATTATTAATAAATGTATGTAATATTTAGGTAACAAGAAAAACCGAAAAAACATCGAAACCTTACAATTAAGTTATCAATTTGAACGTGAAAATGATTTTACCTCAGTTAAATACAGATATTTGCTGCTTAGAAAATAACCACAATGCACAAAAATTTAAATTATCACATTCAATACCTGTATATGAAAGTTCTGATCATCATAACTTATAAATCTTCGGATTTTAGTAACTGTTAAACCATAGACTCTTTTCACTATTTCCTTGGCTAGTTCTTCGGAAACATTAGGCTTGAATAGCTTTTCTTGCTCCATGTTTTTCGAAACAAGGTCTTATCACAAGTATTGATAAGAGAGGTGTCTGAAACGTGATATGTTTTCAGTAAGAAACTCGTAAAGCACAATTTTTATTGACATTAATAAACAATAAACTTTTAATACCCATTCATTTCTATAGCTCGTCTAGATTAAAATCACTGTTAAACTTCTGAAAATCAACAGCTATCAAATTACTTGAATTGAATGTGTCTAAGAAGAAACAAGTAATTTGGTGGTCTGTCAATATTAAGTTTTTTATGAGAGTTGAATATGATTATGCAATTAAAATTCTATTGAATTGCATGCAACAGAAATCAACAATATAATGTAATAAGTGGGAAATAAATATACATGGTTTCGTAAAAGAAGTTCCTTGGATTTTAAAATTAGTATTGGAATTAATTTGGATATTAAATGTAGTAGATCTGTTGTTTCCAATGCAACTACTAAGATTTTTCGCTTCTGAGACTACAAAGGAGGGAAGTGATGGCCCCCTTTCATTTAGAGGGCCACCCAGTGGGCATGCCATCGTGGTGCCGAAAACTTTTCATTTAGAAATAAGAACAAGAGTTTTAAGCATGGTCTGTCCCATATGCAGAAATATCATTTCACAAGGAAGTTCTTGAGACTATGACATTAGTGAAGACGACGGATTTTGGGTTGGGTCAGGATCCTTACCTTCTAATAACGACTTTTTAATCAACCAGGTAACAACTGTCCAGATAGGAGCACCATATAAATACCTAACTATGAACAAATTGTATAATAATATAAAAAGGCCACTTATTTAACAAATGATTTTAATAAGATTCATATTTTTATAAAAAAAAAAAAAAAAACGTTTTTTTCTTCTTAAATAATAAATTAATTTTAGTAATCGAAAATTGCAATTTAAACTTCAAAAATGATTACTTCAAAAATGATTACTTCCAAAATGATTTTTTGCTTTTTTTCACAATAAAATAAAAAAAGTTTTGTTTTTATTTAAAAAAAAAAAAAAAAAAA
>JAPDSC010124141.1:2815-15663 GCA_026290005.1 Latrodectus geometricus | reverse complement strand
ATCATATATATCATATAATATATATATATATATTACATTGGGGTGAAAATTTAAAGCAAACATGGATTCTTAATACCAAAAGCTTGCAAATTATTGTGAATGAGTTCTTGTACATTGTTTAAATTGTAAATTTTTTTCATTTCTGAATAAAAATATTAATATGCATAAAATAAATAAAATTACATTTTAGTATACGTCTTTTGCTTTTGACACATCACCCTCCTTTAAAATCTCAGTCTAGTAAATAGAAATTCTTCATTGAATTTTCAAGTTTTTAGCGACATATTTTAATTTCTAAACCAAAAAATTAAATTCTTACGAAATCATCTTAGGGTTGAAATTCTTTTAGCATCATGATTTACAGAAATGTTTAATTTGCAGTTAAGAATATAATAGATGAATGCTGTTAGTTTTAACTCACAAAACATATTATAGTCAACTGGGGTAACTTTCCATAGATTGATGATCTTATTCGTTATTAGGAGGCAGGAAACCAAGAAAATTCACAAGTACTGATCTGATAAATGTACCCAGAATGAAATAACTTCCAACCTTTTTCTTATTATTCAACAGCAGCTGAAATCGAATCTGTGAATTTCCTTTCTGAAGGATTTAATCACTAGGTAATGGTGAATTTTAATATAAACATTGTTATAATCTCACCCTTCTATTTGCTTAATTAAGATAATGTATAGCCGATAGGAAAAGAACCGAAGGCTGTTGTTAGTCATTTGAAAATGTGTCAATTGCTTTCTGGGAAGATTTTCTTCAGAAAGTGGGGCATATTTTCGTGTCACTGAAAAGAAAATTGTCAAAACTATCCTTACAAATGTTTAGGCTGAAGAGTAACACCTATTACACATCGTTCAATAGAAGCTGGAAATGAATATGACGAGGTAGCAAGCAGTTAAACTGGAGTACATTCTCCATTAACTTTAACTTCGTTTTTAATTTTAGGTTATGTTTTGCGGCAACAAGGATTGCTTGAATAATTCACTAACAATTATTGTATATAAATGTTGCGCAAACATAAATCTGTATGCCAATCATTAACTGCCAAATTGATCTATATTCCATCGGCACTCACCGAACAAACTGTTCTTGGTGTTAATAAATTTAATTTAGTATGTTTGGTTTACTTTTCTTCTCATTTAAAGCTTCACAAACTGGACAAACTAAAATGAGCATGAAATTTTAGATTTTGAAGAGAGCGATCTTAAGGTCATTGTATGCCTTCTTGCTTAATTTATTGATTCTATTATCTAGGATTCAAAATTATTAAATGAAAGCATGTCTTCAGTCACAAGAATTTGATTTGTGGAGACAGATATTTCATCCTTATCCCTTTCACCTTTGCCTGGGGAAGGTTACTTCCCACTTAGATGATCTTACAAAACATACTTGCGACAAAGACAAAATTCATTATTATATATTGGTTTGGTGCTATTATAATGATGGAAAAATTAATTATGTGTTTGCCACTTCAGTTTTGTGCTCTCATCTATTGTTCGATCGGTTAAATAGAATTAACACTCCTGTTAACACTCCACTTGAAATCATTGCGAGAAATTTGTTCTTCTTTGACATCTGCTTTGATATGACATTTGTTTTCATCAACGATTCTACTGACAATATAACTAAAATACTGCTTTTATTATAATAATACTTTCTTATTTCGTATATTTCTGAATATTTTGTGTAGTAACTGTCTAAAATTATATAATAAATAATGATTGAAATATGAATGTGCTATTGTATCATGTAAAAACCGGGTGCAATTTGCATATTAGCGAAAAAATAGAATATTAATTTCATAAATAATATATTTAGGCCACAAAGTAAGGACCTTTATTAAATGGTAAAAGCTCATGATGAATCGGGAAAAAGTTGATCATTGTTCTTAACTAAGAAAGGTGTTGCTCCAATAAATTGGATGGTCAACAATTATGTTATTTTGTTCACACTGTGCACATTATCCATCGATTATAACATTTGTAAAACCAAAAGAAAAAGATGGTTCTAAAGAAAAAAATACATTAGCCAAAAACTCTGGCTATATAAAAGATTGGCATGGGAGGTATTGATCGCTTCTATCAAAGATAATAACGATACCAACTGTGAAGAAGATTTGTAAAATAGTGGCATCGTATGTTTTATTTTCTTATTGAACTTGCCTCTTAAATACTTTCATACTGGAGCAAGTATATAAGAAAATCAGAAATTTAGGCCAGCTTACATTCCGTATAGAATTCGCTAGTCAGCTGCTGGTCGGTTATTCCTCAAGAAAAAAGAAAAGATGTACTGCTAATTTCCAAGCGAAAAGTACGAAGTTCCGAATGATTTGCGCTTAACTAATGTCAGAAATTATATGCCAAAGATGGCTTCCAACTATAGACGATGTAGACAGTTTAGTGAAAAAGGACATGAAAAAAGGGCATTCTACATGTGTGCAAAATGTGATATCTCTTTGTGGACTGCAATGTGCTTCTCATCTTTCAATAATCACCAATAAATTAATTGTTTTTATGATACTTAATGGCCACTGATGTAGAATTCTTGAGACAATCCTATATCACTCCACTGATGTAAAATTGTTGAGACAACCCTCATCAAGATATAGTGTTCATAAAAAAAGTGACGTATAATATCGGAGATAGCCTATTGATATTTTTAATACGTTTAATATCTATTAAAATTAATCCTATTTTTATATAAAGACGACAAATTAAAAAATAAATTTCTCATTATAAGATGTTTTTCATCAGTAAGTACTTTTTGATAACAATATAATTTTCACTTGAGTTCTAAATTCTCATTTCTGTATAATTTATCACTCTATAGAAGCCCTCTGTATTATAAATATGTAATTTATATTTGTGTATATTAAGACAATATAGTAAATATAACACTGAATTATATATAGATATTTTGGCAGCACTTACAAGCCTCAATTTCAGTAGAACCACAGGACAAAGTTACTTCTTTCACCAAACATTGCAACTGAACAACATATTTCGCACCCAAGCGGACATCCTCCAGTGACATAACCCTGTCTGATGTAGCTGCAGTCTGAAAAGTTTTTGAATTGACTGGTCTATAATTTATTATATATCCATTCGGGTTGAAAATTCCAACAGTAGGTGTCTCAGATTCTAGGGTGGTTTCTCCGTGTGGTTGATTCCACTTGACATCGATTTTGCCCTTTGGAGTGGTCGTAGCTTGCATTCCGGTGGATGGCTGAAAATCTGCTTGAAATTAATAATTCAGTATCTAGTTTTTATGAATGATATATATGCAATAGTTAAATTAATATATATTTGAATTAAGGATATATGTTGTAGAAGAAATATTACGAACACACTTTTTCTCTAACTACAATAAACAGATTAATGAATTCCAACATAATGCTAGATTGTATAAAGTTTGTTTAAGAAGTGAAATATTCAGATTTTTAATTTTAAAAAAATAAAAAGTTTTTCATTTTCTTTCTTAAAAAAGAATTTAGTTTAATATATACGTTATATATATATACGTTATATTTCTATAGGTAAAAATTTACTTTACGATCACCCTTAGCGACTTTTTCTAAAAGTCGCCAAAAATCTCGCCATTTTGTACAATTGTGGTCTAAAAACACCCTTCCCTTATCTGTGATTGGTCGGAATTGGCTGGGTTACCAGAAAATGTTATGTATATCGCTGAAAGTGGAAAAATAGCGCCATGAGTGACCGTACAGTAAATCTCAGCTATTTCTATATTCTTTTCTTTTGTTTCGAAAGAATTAATTAGTAAATCAATATCTTATATATATATATATATATATATATATATACTTTAATACTTAAAAACTTTATTTATATATATATATATATTACAAAACTTTAAAAGCAAAATAAAATTGTTCATAAATATATTAAATAAATTATTTAATTTCTTAAAAGATTTCTTAAATACAAAAAAAAAAATTAAAAGCAGATTTTTAATTTGTAAAAGGTATTATTCGCATTTATTTTCTCTTTAGTTTGCATCTGTTAAGAGCAAAATTATAGTTAAAATTTAAGCAATGTAACCAATATAATATATGTAATCCTCGTCTTTGATTATTTAGTATCAACACAAAGTTAAAAGTATAGATTAAAATGCATTCATAAAAATATAACACTTTTTTAATTAAGTGCTATAAATATTTTTTATGAATGCATAATCCTTTATAAAAAATATTTATAACATTTTCTTAATTAAGTATAAAAAACAGTTTAAAAACTAATTGCTCAGACTTTTCAAATTTGTGAATAATTGTTTTTAAATTTCTTTTTAATTAAAAACTTTTGAGTTATTGTATTATATAGGAGCATAAAAAATTATTGCTACATTTGTTAGACTGTAATTCTTGAAAACTCTGTTTTAACTTTTGGGTCTGGAATTTTTCTTTATTGGTTTCATTATATTTGGTGAATGCCATTTAAAGAAACATTTTTTATTTTTAGTTAATTTGCTACACTTCCACGAATGGGGATCTTTTAAGGTCACCGGCTTTTAAATTTAATGAATACTATGCAAAAAATTCCAGATTTTCAAAAATATGCCGAAGATTTTTAAAAATTGTATCTGGCAGGTAACGTATTTATTCAAGGTGAAGTTTCTTCAATTCATTACTTTTATACCTAATACTAAATAGGTTATTTTTGCATTAAATTTCCTGTGACCTATTTTTTGATGCCACCAAACACAGCCAAATGCCTCATGATTTTAAACCATGTTCAAATGGTGATATCGACTCCTGAACTGGCATCGTCTTATATATCTACACCACACCAACAATGACACATCGGATGCTCAAAAGTTTACCTTGGATAAACTTTCACAGCACGTTTTCTATGAGGTCAAGTATGGAAGCCATGACCTTCTGGCCATGACCTATGAAAAACTATGGCTTTATCTACCAAATTACCACAGAAGGAATGAGGACATTTATGTTTAGCTAGCTTTTTACCCATCATCTAACATCTATAACCAGCAAAAAGACTGAAAATGTATAGTCCTACTGCCTTAACATTTTAATTAATAAAAAATTAAGTTAAAATTCAGGATTTCTGAGCAGAAAAGTTTTTCGTGTGAAAGTAAATAGGTTTGACTGAAACTAAAATCAAACTTGAACTTCATTTTTCATGCGAGTAGCCGTTAGAAATTGTTCTTTGAAATACCTAATTAGAATAAATAAGATAGCAATATCTAATAATTAAGGCAACCAAAAGAGCCATTTTTTTTATTTTGAATTTGATTATCGCTAAGTCATTTAAGAAACTTAGCTATTAACCATAAATGAATGTAAGTGAATTCAATTATACTTTAGTTTTTCTTTGCAATGTTCACTTGAATGTAGTTTTTGTTCACAATAAAAAAGTTTTTAACGTTATAATAAAATAAATTTTATTTTTCAATAAAAAATAAAATAGGTTTATGAAATAAATTTGATTTAGAGCCAAATAAAGCATAAAGTACTTCTGGGAAATCGTTGTTGAATTAAAAATGATTTGAAAAATAAAAATTTGTCTTAATGCTCGTTTTATCTCAATATATCTTGATGATATTACAAATTGTATAAAATAAGCAATAAATTTAAATAACTAAACAACTTAGTAATTATTATTGTAGAATCTATAAACTAATTAAATTTTCAATCATCCCAAATTTAAAAACCAGACAGAAAATAGAATATTTTTATGACTTTAAAATAAAAGTAATGAAAAAATGTAAGACTTTTGGAAAATTTTTAAAAAATTAGGCTGTGATTGTCGGTTTGTGCAATTATTGCTGTGTTTCGCACCTTGAATTAATTTGATAAAGAAATAACTATATTACTAACCAGTATTGCATCCGTATAATTCAAAACGTAAGCAAATAATAGTCGAAGCAGAAACTTTCATGGTTACATTTATTTTGACATATCTGGCTAACTCTATAGTACTGATGGGGTGATAGCTGATGACATCTACTGTGTCATTCTTGTCAGCATTGAAGAACTGAAATAAAAAAGGGAGGAAGAATTAGATATATTTGTTGTTATTGATGACACTTGGTAACGCCAAGCCCGCCCATCAAGACACTAGGCGAAAGAAGTCATAAAAGGAGCTCTTCCGTTTTTGAATAGAGCACCCTCATATGAAGGTGGAAGTACGACTTTTGGCTCATAGATGGCAGCACCAACTGTATCTTCCAATTTAGATATTGAAACCAGTGAAGACCCATAGCCTGGATGCAACCCCCCCCCAGAGGTATTAATTTGTAATGGGAACATGGAGGACATTGTGACCCGACAGATTTTACGTGCTCCAGTCGCCATTAGTGAACACGACGGATCTTCGGCTAAGCCGGGATTCGAAATCACCACCTTTTGGTAACGAGGACGAAGCAAATCAACCAGGCCACAGCCGCCAGATATAGTTATACATGTTTATACATACATTGGCGAATGAGTTAGAAGTCCAAGAGCAATATTTTATTGAGCCATTCACATCAACAACTGCCTTTAACTTTTCGGGAATCATGTCTACATGTTTTTGATATGGTCACAGTAGCCTGGTTAAAACGACGTTCTTGTTATGGGAAGGTAGTGAGTTCCCGCTTAATTAAAGATTCGTCGTGTTCGCTAAAGTGGCTGATGCACGTTAAATAGGTCGTGGTACAATGCTTTCAGAGAGAAATGATACCTCTGGAGCTGGCAGGTCAATTATTAGGGAATTTCTGCTTGATCTCTACTTCTATATTACAAAGACTCCCACCAAACTGCTTTTACTAACTGGTAGGTTCTAACTCACGCCCGGAAACACGATGATGAAACAAAAAACATGATGTTTGTATTTATGTCCAGAGAATATCATACACTGACATATACGTCACTTAAATTAGATAGAAAACAAAAGTCTTGTTAGAGATACGTATTCCATCATATCCCATACATTTTTTATGACGGTAAGATCCGTGCTCTGGAAAATGTTAGATGTCATATTGATGATAAGTGAATCAACCATCTCCATTAGAGTGAAACTGCAACACAGGGTGCACCTGATCCGAACCTCAAGACTGTCCGTTTACCTTCGAGAAACAACAAGGCATCACTCCTATGTTAGCAAAGCATGCTCTATATCAGGGATGGCCAAGACGTCGACCGCGGTCGATTGGTAGACCGCGAAGACATTTTAGGTAATCCACGCGATCATCCCGATAATGACCTCGGATATTAACAATTTAATTTATGACTTATGATATAGAATCAATAAATTATTTCAAATAAAAATTTACTACTGTCTACGCTTTAAACCCAAAACAAACTGTGCAAAGATTTATGATTAAAGGTTTACGATTTAAAACCTAAAACGGACATAATGAGCACGATTAAAACATTAAAAAAAACTATAGAGAGGTATGCATCTCAATTAACAAAATATGAATTGAGAAACTTCAAAAACATGGAAGAACAATGCATCCATAAAACTGAGACTTCAGAAACTTCGCTTAACACTTGAAGAATTTGAAGAATTTGAAAGAAGATTCACTGACTTAATTAGGTTGAAAGAAATACTCAATTTTATGATATTTCCATTTAATAAAAATGTCAACATTGATGGAGTATTTGAAAAATAGGACATTTAATAGATTTCACATCAGTCACGGTCGAGGAAGAAATTATTAAATTACGATGCGATATATTACTTAAATCCAGAGCATATTTAGCGATACTGATTTTTGGAAATTAATTTCTGAGGAAACGTTTCCAAATATTTACAAATTGATTTTGTATTTGAAATCATACTTTGGATCGAGGTATTTTTGCGAATCTGCTTTTTCAACCATGAACAAAAAACAAACATTGATCGCATTTAACAGATGAACATTTAATTTCGTGTTTATGCATTGCAATAAGCTTGTATCAACCACAATATGATAAACTTGTCGCAGATGTATAGTGTCAAATTTCAACTAAACGAAGTGAATAATATGGTCAGTTTTTGATATATGAATACTTTGATTATTTTCGTCAGTAAATTTTTATTTTGTAAATATTAATATTTAGTTTTTTTTTAGAAAAATTACATAAATTACCATTTTTTCTGGTGACCGAAAATAAATATGTATTTTAATTTAGCTCTGCCATTGGTAGACCACCTTCGATTTTTTAAATGTGGAGTAGACCCCAGATCCCAAAAGTTTGGCCACCCCTGCTCTATATCAAATAAGTCTGGATATCTCATGGCTGTTTGATTGTCCTCGAAGAACAATAGAGCATCGCTTCCATAATATCGCAGAACATGATTTATATCAAGATACTCCCAGTAGTTTTTCACAGTGTGGATAAGTCAAGATGGCTTTGTGTGGTTCTTGCAATTTTGGCATGCCATGACAGACATCATCATCAATGCACGTCATGTTATAAATGAACAAGATATTTCTCGAACATAAACGAACATAATCATTAGACATAAGGTGAACCTCATTATCCGTTTCCAATCTTCCCATATTTATCGTCTTTTCCAACTCTCTACTGAAAACGAATTTTTACAATTTGGAAAAAATCTAGCAGTTTCCTCACAGCCTTGAATTCCTATCCTCTTGCACTTCTTTGCTCATTGTTCAAGCTGAAATTTATTGAGGAGAGTCTTGGTTGACCATTTTTATCATTTGAAGCTAAATAATCTTCTACTATATTCTCAAAGTTTAACTCTCTCTCTTAAATCTGTACAAGATACTATGTAAATTATCTTATAGCAATACTCCTAAATTAGCTTTTATCTCATTCTTGGAAAACTAATTTGGAACCGCAGTTACGTTTTCTAGACAAGAACATTGGGTTCTGATGAAAACTTTTAATATGACAGATTTCGAGTGTTTTTGAGTGCTAGTGAAATTTGCTATCGTCATAACCGAGATTCGTGTTAAAGGGCGCCAACAATAAACTATTTTTCAAATGGGGAAAATTTCTCATTTTTTTTATTTTTCTTCATTCATCATGAAATTAATTACATAATAATGACTTAGAAACAGATGCCATATATATACATAATAAAAATATTAAACTTTTTTGAGTTAAACATTAATATAAATTAATATAATTTATGTATTTGAGAATTTTAAAATTTTTTTAAAACATACGCACAGCGAAATTTAATTGTGTTTAAATATATGACATGTTTTATGTACACTTCGTAACAAAAAAAAATTATAAAAGATGGAAATGTTCAATTGCAATAACATTTATAATTAGAAATGAGATTCAAATTTTAAAAGAATTTAGTATTGATTGATTTTTAATAGGATGTTAATGAATGATCAATTTTACTTGATGAATGACGTACTTCAGAATTTGATTGTTTTTAAGAGGGGAGACTAATAAATCGGTGCTTCACCGTTAGTTTGATTTCAATTTTCATCCAGCTTTTGCCGTAAATTGATAAATTTCCCATATATTTTTCTGAGGTTGAGCTGGCCAAATTGCTTACAACACTTAAAGATGGAGGCAATCATTTGCCCATCCTATCTCAAGTATGACGTGTGAAGAAAAGATCAGGAGACTTATCTGGACTAGGAAGTATTGAGAAAGTCTGACGATATTCTAATTTACATATATCATTTGGGTTTGAACTAATGATCGATTCAACTGCTTTTGGATTCGATTTTCATATTGCAAATGGATATTCGTAGTGGTTTGAAAGGTACTTTAAGTTGTAAAGTTACCCTCCAATTAGCTCTCGAGTGCAAATATTGACCAACTGACCATCTGCGATTAAGCGAATAAACATGTGATCCATATTAATAAAATATCATTTGGGCTTCAATTAGTGATCAATTCAACAGCTCTTGGGTTCGATTCTTACAGTGCAAGTGGCTGTTCATAGTGATTCGAAATACACTTTAAGTTGTATACTGTCCAATTAGATCTCGAGTGCAAAAATTGACCCTAAAGAGTTTAACTGACTATCTGTGATTGAATGTATAAACACGTAATCCATATTAGTAAAATATGCAGGTAATTATTAGAAGTCTTTTTCATTTAATATCTTTTGCATTAATAGAAATCCGAAAAAGATACTTTAATGTTTCAACTAAATATAGAGAAAAATAAAAAGCTACAAAAAAATTAGATAATTTATATTTTAACTCGAGCAAGAACTCTACATAAAAAAAAGTTTTAATGAAAAATTCATTTAAATGACTTTATTTACTTATATTTACATTTCCAGATACACATTAGTAAAGTAAATAATTCAAACTTTAATTATTGAAATTCTAATTGGAACATTTATGACAATGCTTTTGTGATTTTTTTTAGGGAAACGTATAAATTTAAAAATTAAACGTTGCAATTTAGAATCCTTCTACACTGATATTTGTAATCAATATATATAAATACAAAACTATTAAAAAATAATAAAATTTTTTAAGTAATTATCTTAACTATATAAAAAATTTTAATGATTAATTGTTACGAAAAAAACCATTTTGTCAGTTTAGAATACATTTTTAATATTTTTAAATTATTTATTATCCTGATGGTCATTCAAATTATACATTCATATTCAATTTTAATTGAGTAAGTAGATGAATGGTTGGTTAATGCTTTGGCTTTCTGTTCTATGATTCGAGGTTTGACATTCATATTAATAAAAAGTCATTTTGGGCCCGCTATGTTAGGGCGTTTGTTAGGGAGTTTTTTTCGTTACCGTAAGATAGTGAGTTCGAATCCCGGCTTATCCGGAGATCCGTCGTGTTCGCTAATGGCGACTTGGGCACGCAAAGTATGTCGTAATTGCAATGTCCTTCATGTTCCTATTCCAAATTAATACCTCTGGGGGTGTTTGGAGCAAGGCCATGGGTCTTTTCGGGCTTCAATCTCTGAATTAAAAGATCCAGATGGTGCTGCCATCTATGAACCAAAATAGTACTTCCATCCTCGTATGGGAGTGCTCTATTCAAAAACGGAAAACGCTCTTTCTGATTTTATTCTCCCTGTCCTTGACGGGCAGGCTTGGCTTCTCCAAGTGTCATATGTAAGAACAACAAAAGTAATTTTAGTGTGATTCCAGATCAACTTTAAGCTGTATTTCTTCGTCAAACTAGTTTTCGCAAAAATTGACTTTGAAGCAACAAAGAAATAAAACCATTCAAATCGAAATGCATATTTAATTCAAGAAAATAAATTCTTACCAAACTACCACCATTGAATATCGTCCATTGGTTGGAATCCAGACTACAAGCTGCTGAAAAACCCACTACATGATTGTAGTCCTTTGGTTGCAAAGCAACTGGTGGTCCTTGGGAAGCGATGCCACTGACGAACATCTGTTTTGAAAGATCCACCATCAGGACTGCCGTTCCTGAGGAGATGGAGTCGTTGCTGAAGCACCAAGCGCCATCTGTTTTCCCCAGTCGAGCCTGAGAAGGGTTGGACTCACTTCCAACTTCTGAAGTGATGAGGGAATCTTCCAATCCTGATGACAGTCCCAGGGGTACATTGCAGTTTTCTGAGAAATAATAGCATCAACTGAGTTTAAAATAAATAAAGCTTATACATTCACATACAGCAATTCGATTCTTTTATAACCATGTCATTAGTAAAATTAAACCTTTATCTATCAAAAATAATTACACAGAATGCATAATTAAAAACTTAAGATTTCGCTGTTTGCTATATTTAATGCGATATTTTTTAAATAATTTGATAGAAATTAAATGTAATACACACACACACACTTGTTTCAATGAAACTCAGAATGTATTTTACATTTTTATCAATCTAATTATTCTTTTAATAAAAATAGTAGGTATATTTGATCTTATAAATGCAGTATAATCAACCTAGGCATATTTTCAGTTCACAAAGTGCTTATATTTCAATACCCGGATGTTTTTCATCCTTAATGCGCGCTTTATGGCAACCTCCAGAGGAGCGAATTTGAAAAGCTTTATCGTGCATGCTTTTTAATTAATCTTTTGTGCTTAAGCCTTTTCATTAGTCATTAATTAGTTTCACTTTGAAATAGCGGTATAATTTTTGCCATAGCGACCGTGGTTTTGGAAAAACGCCAAGCGGGGAACCCAAATCCCCATTTTCACCCTTTTTTTTATTCTGTAATATTTGACGCAGAATCAAATCTTGATTCTACATTCAAATATAAAATCCAGATTTTTTTAATCTAGTGATTTTTACTTATACTGAACCTTATTTGGTATAAAAAAGTTAGAATAAACATATTTAGAATACATATAAGAATATAAGTAGAATAAAAAGTTGCAATACAGATTTTTTTTCAGAAATTATATTCAATTTTCCAATTATTTGTATCTAGATAAATTCACGAGATTAAGGACCTTGGGAATCTCAGGATTTTTCCACAATGAAAATGTTTTAACTGAATATTTCAGAAATGAAACTTAATTTAAAAATTTAGTATATTTATGACAAGAAAATCTAACTTGGCCAATAAATTAAATATAACAGCAAATATATTTACATATTTTTACGTAAAATACAAAATTTAATAGTAGTTAGTAAATAAAAATTCAATATTAGTAACACTCTAATTTAGAGGTCAGTTAAGAGTAATTTGTATTATTTTATTGCATTGCATTTCCCATTACATATTTTAATCAAACTTATCTATAAAATATAGTAGTCAAATCAACCCTTTAACTTTCAATCACCCAACCAATAATGAACGCAGTACCTTCAAATTTCTCTAACCCCCCCCCCAGTGGAGGGATAATGTTTCACTTGAATTTTTAACGATCTTTTGATCTCAAACGCTAAGATTTTCTATAAAGTCTGTTATTGAAGATGGTATCTTCCAGTC
>JAPDSC010124132.1:14847-31999 GCA_026290005.1 Latrodectus geometricus | reverse complement strand
TATATATATATATATATATATATATATATATATATATATATATATATTATGTGCCGCCCAACCCGTCTAGTGGTTAGCGTAAATGACTGCGAATGGGGAGGACCTGGGTTCGAATCCCTGCTCGGGCATGGATGTAGTTTCTCTCTCTCTCACTGTTTCTTGTCCTTTCCTCAGATGATGGATGTATGTGGCCCGCCCTATAAACGGGTTTGTGGTGGCGTGGGCGATGCTACTCGTACCTCCGTGACTTGGTTCACAGGTGCCCACCGGGTAACGATAAAATGAGTAGCAGTTTCGGCAAATGGCCTAATGTTACTTACTTGCTCAAGGGTGCCCACCATAAGAAATAGAAATAAATAAATAAATAAAAATATTATGTGTGTGTGTGTTATATGCATAAGCAAATATTGTCTTACTATACTTAAATAATAAATACAGATTTTTGTAAGTAATCTTTTTTAAAATCTTATCTTTAAGGGACAAAACTCTGCAGGAAAATGGAAATCTGAATTAATATTTAAACTTTACTTTGATTTGAAAAGCCACGCAATATCTCAAAAAGGGACATGGGAAGGTTGGGGTGAAAGAAATATTTTATTCAACACTCGTAATATTAGGACTGTCTACCCCAATCATTACATTATCTTAATAATCTCAAAGAATTACATCCTTTTTAAAAAGTATCTTTCCACAAAAATCCAAACCAAAAATAAATGAAGAATTTCTAATGCATTTCCAAGAGACAAATCTCTGTAAATAAGCGTCGAATATTATCTTTTTAATAGTTATTTTTCATGGACATCATTAAGTAAGGAACTCCGCCGTAGTTAGCAATGGAGGGTGTGCTTCATAAATAACTCAATTACATTACTCCAGACGAATTTGACGTTTTTATTGAATATATGCAAAACACTCGTCTTAACGATTCAGTCCAGTCAAATTATTGACACCCTTTCATTATTTGACCTTTGGTATGTCTTAAGAGTAATCAATTCTCCACCAACCCCACAAGGCGCTGAGTAATAGAAAGTGCAGTAAAAAGGTATTAAAATCGTCTTTTTAGACCAAGGAATGTTCTGTCATCCTACTGATGAATAACTGGCATCCATCATCGTCGTGTTTAATTGTCGGTATAGACTGAAGGCTTCTTAATTTTATTCATGTAAGTTACATTTCTTTAAACTATTAAACTGCGTAAAAGCATAAAATAAATATGCGAATATTTGAATGCAAGATAATTCAACGCATACGATTTTGTTCTGTTTTTATAAATGAAATTAAACATAAAGTGTATAATTCCACCCTCATTGCCACATAGTGAATGTACATTCACTATATGGCAATGAGAGCAGAGGATTGGAATTTGCATTTCGCTTGCATAAATTCTAATCCAGACAAGGTGGGAAAGTAATTATTAATAAGGTGCACACTTATTTATTAATGAAATTATTTGGTTTTATTTATGAAATTATGAAAGTGTATAACTCTACCCTCATTGTCGCGTAGTGAATTTACATTCACTGTATGGCAATGAGTGCAGTGAATAAGAATTTACATTTCGTTTGCATAGATTCTAATCCAGACAAGATAGGAAAATATAATAATCTCTTATTTATGAAATTAAGCATAAAGTTTGTAATTCTACCCTTATTACCACTTGGTGAATGTACATTCATTATATGGCAATGAGTCCAGTGGATCAGAATTCGTATTTCGTTTGCATAAATTCTAATGCAGACATGGTAGGAAAGTAATAATTTCTTATTTATTAATGAAATTATATGGTTTTATTAATCAAATATGGGGAAAATGTATAACTATACCCTCTTTGTCACACAGTGAATGTACATTCATCATATGGCAATGAGTTCAGTGCATTAGAATTTGCATTTCGCTTTCATAAATCTAATCCAGAGAAGATAGGAAAGTAATAATCTCTTATTTATTAATGAAAGTATATGGTTTTATTCATGAAATTATGAAAGTGTATAATTCTACCCTCATTGCCAAATAGCGACTGTACATTCACTTTATGGCAATGAGTGCATTGAATCGCATAAAAATTCGTATTTCGCCTGCATACATTCTAATTCAGACAAGAAAGTAATTCCTTACTTATTAATTACATTATATGGTTTTATTAATGAAATTAGACACAAAGTGTATAACTCTACCTTTATTGCCGCATAGTGAATGTACATTCACTATATGTCAATGCGTCCAGTGGATCAGAATTCGTATTTCGCGTGCATGCATTCTAATCCAGACAATATAGGAAAGTAATAATCCCTTATTTATTAATGAAATTAAATGGTTTTATTAATGAAATTAGGGATAAAATGTATAACTCTACTCTCATTGCCACATAGTGAATGCACATTCACTATATGATAATGAGTCCAGTGGATTAGAATTCATATTTCGCTATCATAAATTCTAATCCAGACAATAGGAAAGTAATAATCCCTAAGCACGCACCACTTTTAATACAAGTAATTGCATAAAAAAATTATAGTGAAATATTTGTGTTTTTTACGTAATATATAATTATTTTATACACATCCTGAGTTAAACATTGATGGGTGGTCTAGTGAAACCAAATAGATCATGAACCATAAATCAATAACTAAACTGAGAATGGGGGAGGGGGGTTAATGACTGAGATTTATTCCTTCAAAGAAACATTTAGTTATTCTTGGAGAAACACGTCTAGCCAAGATAAAAAAATTTCATTATTGGTTATATCATTCAATTTTTTCGTTAGCTAGCATCAAACCGTGCGTAACGGTTCCCACAGATAACCAAATTCTGATGAATTGGAGGCGTTGGGTCGATTCGGTTCAGAGAGTCTCGATTGCCCCTCAAACCTCCTTTCCCTTTCTCCCACTGCCCGCCAACTTCTTGATTTGCAAAACTAGTGAAAAGGTGAAGTAGAAGATTCTTGGGGTACTCATGTTTCTTGTCAGAATTAATAGCTTGAGATGCGTTGCTGCATTTTAAGTGTCAGTGTCTTGTTGGACAGGAAATGGGGGCTTTTTTGCAGCATGCGACTCACTCAACCAACGCAAGAATGTCTGTCTCAGATATATTTTTTACCATGATGTCCGGTGGTGATTCATTAACCTTTTCGGATTTGATTGTAATTTGTTCTCTTATGAGAAGTTTGTCAGAGGTACCCGAGCTTATATTTGGGGGCATTTAAAAGTCCTAGTTATCAAGACTGTATTAGTCAGGAGATAATAAAAGAAATTGATATTTTAATTGTTTGATTAAGTATTTTATACCTTTTTAGTATCATTTCCACGATTTAATGTCGAAGTTATTCTTTCAGCGAAATTCAAAAAATTGATAATATCTAAACAGTAAAATCTTAGTGAATAATTATTTTATTACGCATTTGTTGTTGTTGTTGTTTGTTGTTTTTGATGACACTTGGCAATGCCAAGCCCGCCCGTCAGAAACTAGGCGAATGAAGTCAGAGAGAGCGTCTAACGTTCTTTCAATAGAGCACCCTCATACGAAGGTGGAAGTACGACTTTTAGCTCAGAGATGGCAGCACCATCTGAATCTTCCAATTTAGAGTTTGAAACCAGTGAAGACCCAAAGCCAGGCTCCAACCACCCCCAGAGGTATTAA
Source organism: Latrodectus geometricus (assembly GCA_026290005.1). Lineage (NCBI taxonomy): Eukaryota > Metazoa > Arthropoda > Arachnida > Araneae > Theridiidae > Latrodectus > Latrodectus geometricus. The sequence continues at coordinate 28,363 of JAPDSC010124132.1, read as the reverse complement.
TTTGTAATGGGAACGTGGAGGACATTGCGACCCGACAGATTTTACGTGCCACAGTCGCCATTAGTGAACACGACGGATCTTCGGCTAAGCCGGGATTCGAATTCACTACCTTTAGGTAACGAGAACGACGCCCTAACCAACCAGGCCACCGCGGCTCCATACGTATTTATTCTAGTGTATTAAAACCTTAAACAGAAAATGTACCTGAAGTTCGGAATATTGTTTAAGAAGGAACTCTATTATTGTTACTAATCACAATATTTACCTTATTTCTTTAAATCATCATTACCAAATGTTAAGATGTTAAATATGATTATATAAAAACAAATAATATTTTATAGCAAATTTTCTTTCCCCTTGAAATGTTATATTTTAGAGAATATGCTAAAGAATTATTATTAATTTAATTCAGAAATCTAATTTAAAAATTATATATTTGAAATTTAGATATATAAAATTTTTCGTAAATCAAATATATTAAGTACTCGTCATAATTTCAAAATTATACATGTCAGCGCATCTTATCAGAAAATAATTTGTTACCTGTTAAATGAAATAATAATACGTAAATTATAATTATTAGTAAGTTTATATTGAACGGGTAAAATGTTTTTGTTGGACTGTCTTTTATCTTGTAAAAAGGTTATATGGTTAAAGCTAAAAATATTACAGATAATTGTATTTTGTAAATAACACTTATATACTTATTGAAGTTACATTCATGTGTTTTCTAAGGAAAAATATCAATACAGTTTTAAATGTTGATAATAATAATACTATATCTAAATTATCTTTCATTATTCAAGACTAAATTTTACTGATATTATTTTAAATGTACCGTAAAACGTTCGAGATTTTTGTAAAATATTTGGCAGATTTCATTACAAAGAAGTTAAGTCACTTATAATAAGGCCAAAGTTAACAAGATTTTTACGAAATTTAAGTAAGATACATGAAGAAAAGATAAGTATTCTATCTAAAAAGTTTGATTTGACTTTTCACATTACTTAAAACTTACTGCCAATTAATTTAGAATAGAGTAAAAAAAAATGTTATTAATTAATTATTTAAAATCAAACGTTGTGTGTGTTTTTATTGTAAGAGTAATATGAATTATATGTAAAAGCTGTAATATTTCGACAGTTATTAGTTGGTAAGAAATTATGTTAATGGATGCATTAATTTGTGATTTTAACCAATTTTATTTTCGATATCAATAACAAAATAATTTTTATTTTAAATTGTTTAATTAAAGAAATAAATTCTTTTAAAGAACAATTTATTGATTTGTGATTAAACATTTCATAAATTTACGGACTTTTTATGCAGCATTAATTTATTGAATTTAAATAATATTTTATTTAAAATCATTAAAAACTTGTATACATATAGTCACATTATTTTCTTAAAATTTAATGTTTGAAAGCAATTTAGTATAAATAACAATAAAAAATTAGAAATTAAAAATAAAACCACTATTTTTCATCAATTTCTAAAAGAATTAGCCGTATGTACTTCGATACATACAATAATATAGATATAAGCATACTACAATAATATAATAAAACTGTAAGCGAATTGAATACCGAGTACTTGAACTTAGCTATTAGGAGGAAGATAATATTAATAAAAGTAAATGGCTATAAACTGAAAATATTATTGTCATTAGTTTGATTGAATTGGGAAACTTTAAGGGAATAAGACATAAACTAATTATATTTTGAAATTAATATATTTTCTTCATTTTGTAACAGTACCCTTTTAGAATTGTTAAAAGTATCGAATTTTCAAAAATACGGTGAAATCCGAGTGAATAAAATTATATATAAAAATTATAAAGAAATCATGAAGATATTATATCTGTGTTTATGTATGTATACACAAATTGGAATGTTTGAAATTCGATGAAAAAAATATTCCTTTCTTCTTGAAAATAACATTTTTGTAAACTAAAATCAAATCGCTTAAAAAATTGAAACAGTATATAAATTATAAATATTAAGAACAATATTTTATTAATTATATTTTTATGTTTTTTATCATCAACAAATTCATGAGTAAAGTATAGAATTCCTATATGCACAAAAATTCTTTCAAAAATGTTTCCGACACAAATTATTGCTCTCAAGCGACTACAGATGGCGCTGCAAGAACACGAGGAAACAAATTACATATTTGAGTTGAGAATTCGGGGGAAAATATTAATCTTAGTAGGTGCCTTCTTATCGCACCGTAAATCATCCGGAAATTTTGTAATCTTCTTCTTCCTTTGATGTAAATCGGGATTTATTAAAAGAGCGTCCGTGTTATCTGCAAATCGTGATCCGAATTAATAAACTTCCGAATTATTAGCATCAAAGGATATAAAGAAAAAAAAAACATGAAACTAAAAATTAAATAATGAGCCATGACGGGCGGCATTACATTTATAATATAGACAAGATAAGACAACTTTGCTTTAAGAAAGCGACGATTTTTTTTTTAAATTTTATTATTATTTTCTTAATTTGGTGCGTATAATAAAATCCACCGTTTTTATTAATTAATTATATTTCCAATTATTTAGATCAATCTAGAAAACGATATACTTAGGTTTTTTCTGCAAAGACATGAGTAATAACAAGTTTTTAATCAAGAATGTATGGATTTCTTTTTCTTGTAATTCTTTTCCTTAATAGATTTCAATTTACAATAATGAATTTTGTTCGGAATTCGTTTTCCAATACGATTCGATATGTTATCGATTTATTGATGAGATATTTGATTTGGTTTGCGTAGGTTTGGTTCACTTTTGATGTATGTTAGATTGCGAAATATAAATTTCTGCGTGTGAGTTCGGTTGACGGTCCTATAAATATAATTAACTGAACAAAAATGGCCCATTTGTTAGCTATATAACTGACATCTATGAAGCAAAACATATTTAGAAAGCTAAATTAAAAATTAACAAGTACTTCGAATAACAGGTATTGGAATGGACCTAGTGTGTGGGCTCTCAATTTCTCTAAATGCATAACTTGCATATTCGTAAAGATAACTCATAACTATAAAAAATGCAAATAGTGCTAAATTGATTTATAATACAAATGGAGTGAATATTATATACAATTCTTTCTTAATTAATATAGTACTATATAACTTATTATATTGAGCAAGAAATAAATATTAAATTCATCAATAAATTTCCATTTCCTTTCAATAATATAATTTCCTTTTTAATATAAGTTAATTCAAGTGTTAAAAGTTTGAATTGTAATAGAGATTTAAAAATAGATTTTATGATAAAAAAGATAATTTTTTTTAAATAGTTTTAAGGCCATTTTAAAAGTTGGTTTCTGCCCATATCAAATAGAAATGAGTTGAGTAGATTACATTTAGATTATTTTTCTAATTCATAATATTTTTATGTTTGAAACTCATAGTAATACATATTGCACATTTGAGTACATATTTAAAACAATTTTATAATATTTTCTATGAAAATATTTATAAAAAGCATTTTAACCAAATTGATTATTAGTGATAATAAATTATTGATACTAATTGGTTACCAATTCCAATAAATTAAATTAAATTTTTATTTATTTTTTTTATTTATTTATTCACTTATTTATTTTTTTAATTAATTGAAATTATGGGAATAAATTTTAACATGATCATGTGTGTACGCTGTCATAATCTATTTCTTTTTTTAAATGAAAATAAATTCTATTATTTTAATCTAGTACTTATAAAACAAACTAGAGAGTTATATGACACAAACATGCATTTAATGATATGATAACACATAGAGAACAACCACATGTTTTAAATCCAGTATAAGACATACATATGTATTAATATCCACCTCTTAAATTATCTTTCAAGAGAATTTTTCGTAGATTGTAAGACGTATTCATGGATTGCAAGATGGAAACCCAGGAAATTAAGCAACCCCTGTGACTCACGCTTATGTAGGAGAAGAGCAATATCCGTCTCCCGTTGATCAACTGTGGCCGGTATCAAGCCCGAGACCTTAATCTTTGAAAAGCGCTACTCTGATAAAAAGCAACAGTGAAAAATCGTCCAAAACTTTTAATGATTCGGTTAAGATTTCCAGTTATTAAATTTTTTAGTTTATAAAAGTTTCGTTTGCTAATTCATTTATTTGCTGCTGGACAATATTGGGTGACAAATGTAAATGGAAAATACTGTCACTATGGATTAATACAAAAAGCTCAGCTTCACTATTGGTGGAAAAAAAATCATCAAAAATGTTATTCAAAGATAACACATCTAAATATAATGATTACATAAATTTCAATCTTCAGTATATTGATAGTGAAAATTTACTTTATTGAATAACTGTCGAAATGATACATAAAGTTATATTTTGTTACTTCTCTAACTGAAAGATAGCAATATATACATAACATATTGCTATCTTTCAAGGCTTTTGAATTAGAGCTTATTTCAATATTCCACCAAAATATAAAAAACAATGAAAAAATTTTTCAAGAAGAAAATTTAGCTCATTTTATATATGCATGTATATATCAAAAACATTATGATATATATAATGCATATTTTTCAAAAGGAATACTGTATAAAATACCTTATACAAAATTTGTTATAGAAATTTCGCAGTTATTTCTCTGTCACATTTGAAAGACATGAGATTTTCGATTAACATTTACTCAATGTTAGTGATGAATATTTGTTCAATTGCACATATTTGAAACCGTTGTATTCACAAATAAATACAAAATGATGGCAATAAATAATTTCATTTACGAAATAGTTTAATATTTTTTTACCACTATCACAATACAACCTAAATTGAAATGTTAAAGAATTATTGCACTATGCACTTTTTTCATAAAATAATTTTAGATAACTTTTTTTTTATTTCATTCATAAAACTTAAACATGTATTATATTTAGTAATTTTAAAAAATTAAATTATTTTCGTTAAATAAAAGGACATATTCTGAAATATTTGTGAATTATTATAATTTCATATTACTTCGCATATGTGCTTAAATTTATAATTCTTCAAACAATGCAAATTTTCTTTCTTGTAATTAAGTACTACTTTGATTATAATACTTTTAAATAACTTGGATAGAAAATTATTTAATTTGTCTTTTACAATTCATAATTTCTTTAGAGAACTAGCAGGAATTCTAACATATTCCAACGTTTTAGTAAAATAATATATTCTATAGTTTCCAAAAATATTTTGGGATTTTCAATAATGAAATCAGCTTTTTTCAGTTAGTTAAACGCAAAAAGTACCATTGTGTATATGCCAAAAATTTGTCAAATAAGGATAATTTTTTTCAATTAATTCTTTCTTTTTATTTATTTTGAAAAAAAAATGTGATTGTTTTCATAAAATTACATAGCTTTTATAATATTGACCCGGTAAAACAAAAAAATTAATTTTTACAAATAACAACTTTTCGAATGTGATTATTTTTCATACCAAATTAATCTCAAACATTTTTTTTATTTTGTTATAAATATTTTTTGCAATTTATCAATTGTTCAAAATTTTTATTTTTAATAACTAATGATTGAAAATTAACTAATGATCACAATATATCTAATAATTATAATTGTTAGCTATATTATGACCAAGATTTAATATATCTAATAATATAAAACAATTTTAAGATTAATTTAAGCTAAATTAATAAACTATAAATAAATAATAAGAATTTAATTAATCACCCAATCAAGGAAATAAAAAAAGAAATGTTTAAAACCAGAGATAATTGTTTTTTCTCTTTAGGGATAGTCATCATAACAACTTTCATTAAAAAATGTATTTTGTATGAATATTTAAAAAGTTTTTCATTTGAATGTTAAATGCTATTCATAAATGTTTTTCATTTTAAAAATTTAAGTTCTTAAAATAAAAAATTATAAAAGCTTTCAAAGGAAAATAAAAAGTTTATATAGCGTTTATAAAATTTTCACTTTTTCCTTAAAATATAATTAAAACCAATTTAAAGTTTCAAGAAATTTTTCCTTTAATTTCTGAAGTTCTATATTTTTCTTTAATTATTTTCCTGTATAGCATGAGGTAAATAAAATAAAATTATACTTATAAACTATTTATTTGCATTCTTCAATAAAAATATTTTTACAAATATTTCACATGTTTTGCAGAAACATTAGTTTTTTAATCAAAGTATATCATTGCTTTTCTTGTTACGTTGTAACACTATCGAAGTATTTTACTGTTTTTCTTGAAAGTATATGCTCATGTAAATTCAAAGCGTAGAATTATTTCGATTAAAATTTAGTTTTATAACAAATTTTTCAAGAAACTTTTATGAAGTAGTGATGTTAATTAATAACTTATAGCATTCTATGTGAAGCCATAAGGCACAAACATCACTCATAGATTAAAATATGTTGTGTGTTTAATACATAGTTGTTTAATACATGTTGTTAAACCCAACTTTCATCAATGTATATTGTAATTAGATAGCCAAGCATTTTTTCAGGAATATAATGTATAAAATAATAATTTATAAATAAAATTTTTCTTCTGAATTTCAACTACAAATTCTGGTTTCATATTTTTTCATGATAAATCGGAACTATTACATTTTGAGAGATATAATATGTTTGTATTCTATAATGAAAATGAAAGTAATACTTTGATAAAAAAAATAAAGTAATACTGTGATAAAGAAATAAAGTAATACTGTGATAAAAAGTAAAGTAATACTGTGATAAAAATAAAGTAATATTGTGATAAAAAATAAAGTAATGATAAAAAATAAAGTAATACTGTGATAAAAAATCAAATATTATTTAAGATAATCTGTCAACAGAATTAGAAAATGAAACACATTTGTCCTCTCTGTAATTTTAAAAACGTAAAAATATTTGCATAGTTCTAAAGAATTAAAAATGAACAATAAATATTTTTCTTTTTACTTCACTCTTAACTGAATTAGATTTAAGTAACAATGCAGTAATAATAAATTAGCGCTATTTCTTTATTAATTTCATTGTATTTTAACATGATTTTGTAACAAAGTCTTAAGTTTTCTTTCCGGTTTAACATTCAGAAGTACTAATGAAACGGTTATGTTCATATTTCCCTCAAAATCAAATACACAAGTTGGAAATTTTTGAAGTTTATAACTCTTTTCTGGTATTCAAATTATTTGCATAGATTGAATTTATAAACGCAGAAATTTCAGATTTCTATTATTATTTGACTTTATATTTGAATATCTTCAGTTTATTTACATTGTTTTCTTAATTAAAGAAAAATCAAAAATGAAAGTGAGACTGAAGAATAGCTATTTGCTTTAAAATTTAAATAATACAAATTAGATTAAAAATAAAAGATCATTGATGATAAATATGAATATTTAAGTAATCATTCATAACAAAAAGACTGATATTTCTAATTATCGTTAATATTGGAATACTTTCTAATCATGATACATAATTTACCCTAAAAAAATAAATAAAAATAATATCATTTAAATGAACACAAGTAAGTTTAAATAATATATTTAATAATAAATGAAGAGATTCTAATTCTGTTAATTTCGTTTAATAGACTTATATGGTATTTTCATTCGTAAAAATAATAAAATTAAAAACACACTTTAAATTTATTTTTATTTGTGTTCTAGATTCTTATAGACATTATATTTGAAAGTATATTATTCCCAAGTGTGACAATAGCTTAGTGTTTGATATCCAAATTTATCCTTTTTATGTAGATTTAAAATATTATGGAAAAATTTTTATGTAATATTTAAAAAAAGCTATTTGTTGTACAGATAAAAACTTATATGTTTTCATTTTGCTTCTTGTATCTTTTAAATTCTTGTTATTGCAAGAAGTAATTTTTATTCTTCATTCATTAAAAATGAATTTTCTTGCAGACTTTTTTTTAACTCTAAAAGCTGTTATAAGTTGAACTTTTTTAAGCAAGTTTATTAAAATAACATGAATCTAAAAACTACTATAATAAAACATTTATTTGGAGAAATTAAATTTTATATTAAAATTCGATAAAACATAACATTGATTCTTTAACTTGAAATTTTGACATGACGGTATAGTTGAAAAATTATTATAATAGAGGTTTTATACTTTTTTGGAAAAACTTAATTAAAATAAACTAAATGCAGTTTTGAGCCAATGCATTAGTTTTGTTAGAATAAAACTATATTTTTATTAAAAATCAAATCAATATTAATCATTGAACTTTTACATGACTATTGAATGAATTTTAAAATTTTATAACTTTAATACAACTAATTTAAATCACGAAATTTTTATTTTCATTATGAAAATATAAGAATATTTGTCAGAAAGCATAGAAAAGAAATATCAAAAATTGTAAACAGGAGAGTTTTTACACAATTGTTTATAAAAAAACAACCTAATGATCAGAGTATTCTACTATTATTAAAATATATAAACTTAAGATAATGTAATTTTAAAACAATCTCTTTTATGCAATATTTTTAAAAATTTGCAAAATATTTACTATATATCACATTATAATTTACATGTATTTTATGGAATATATATTATATTTATTTAAATATTTTACATTTTTTCTTCACAAGGAATAACACATAATTAAATTCTGAATTCAAAAAATTTTAAAAAAATAAATAAATTTAAAATTTGTAAATGTTGAAAATCCCATGAATATGTTTTCTTAGTTTTTAAGTTTACATATCCAAGACTATTTACTTTAGAATGTATTTATGAAGAATTTTTTGGTTGTAATTATATATATTTTTTAAATTCAAAATGTAAGAAAAACATCTTGTAGATATTTCAAGTTATTGGAAATCATTAAAAAATATTCAGAGAATATAAAAAGAAATCGAAAGTACAAAAATAAAGCAAAGAACTGAAAAACTGTGTTAAACTTTCAAACTTGTTAATCGAATGACAATTTTAATTTTTAAAAAAATATGTTGCTGTTACAAATATAACTTGAAGGGCATGAACATAAGTATAATTCATAAAAATAATTTTCCCTGAAGAAATAAATATTCTCAAAGAAAACAATTTGACCTGTTTGAAAGTACGTGCACCAAAATATATGGAACATTATTTTGGTGCACGTTATAAAAAAAAAATGAAAAAAACCAAAGTATGTTTTAGTTGGAAAATTTTAAAAAGAATAGGTTACTGAAACAAGTATGATTCAAGGTATGGGGTAAACATAAGTGTGATTCATAAAAATATATTTCCCTGTCCAAAAAAAAATTTTCTACGAAAAAAACTCGACCAATTTGAAAGTACTTGATATCTATAATATTATTTGGGATATACAAGTCATGAAAAAATGTTTCAGTTTATATATATATATATATATATATATATATATGTATATATATATATATATATGTATGTGTGTGTGTGTGTGTGTGTGTGTGTGTGTAGATAATTCATGTCAAAATTTTAATCTTAGTTTCAATATATATATAAAAAATTCTCCTCATAATTTTAGATAATAATTATCTACAAAGATAATCATTAAATAAAATTATGTTTATTTTTTAATGCGTCATGAATATTATTAGAATTAAATCGTTTTTAAACGTGTGATATTACCTTACTATCAGAATAGAAATATTGGATTCTAAGCTTTTTTTATAATTTACGAAGGTTGAGTTATTTTCCATAAATTATTGGGTGCTTATAGAATCGATGGAAGCAACCGAATACAGCCAACCACCAAGTAATTCCAAAACTAGGGTGAAATGGCGACATTGTTTAATGAACTAACCTTTGACGCCAAATCTCACCAGTAGGAAGATATAGGTAATTAGAGACATTTCAATAATTGGTCTTATTAATCAGACAAAAAGAGAGACAGGCTGGATCAGGTATTGAACCCGCCACTTCTTAATAATGAAAATAATGTCTTTCTTTATCAAGCAACCAAGGTCAACACTTCTTTAAATTGAATAAAATTCGAGTTTTCTTTACATTAGAGTTCTGATTTAAATTGTATTTATTTATTTCTTTTTTCAATTGATTCAATTCAAATCAATTCTCTTGAATCGAAAACGTGTGAAGAGTTTTGTTATTAATTGTATTATTCACCTTTACTTCAGATTAAATTAAAATCGTCAAAGTGACGATAAATTGAGGAGGTTGTTAATTTGTCAAGAATTTATAGACCGTAAATTTAAGTTGACAACAAATATATCATCAACCGCAAATAACGTGTGGTCTTTCTGATTTCTAAAGTTCGAAGCATGACTTGCGAAGCAATCAACGCACTTTGTTTGTTGCCAACAAGACAGTTATAAATTTCCTTTTAAAATATACGATAAAACAGCTGGAAGTTTCCAAGATTAGAGTTTTCAATTTAGCCGAACGACCACCATATCAAGCTATTAGAAAAGGTAATTAGCGATTTTTTTTCCCTCTCATCTCACAATGAATTATAGTAAAGATTTATCCCCTTTAATTTCTCATCAGTTCAGAAAGCCGAGTAATTATAAAAGATTTTAATTGGAATCATTTCAAAAGTTTTCGCTGATCTTCGTGGGCGTGTCCTTCAATTGACAGGAGAAACTGAACGAAAGCCGACAGGGCGTGGTTATTGCACGCAGCAGATACGCCCAGCTGTCGGCTTCTATCTTATTGGTCGTACGTACGATGAGAGCCAAGTCGCCACTTAGTTGATAGAGGGAATAAAACGAGTTTTTGTGTTTTCTTTTTCTATCATCTCCATTTAATTTCCCCCCTCCAGAATTGCCTTTCCTGCGCGTGCTATTGTTACAAAGTCGCCGTTTAAATTTTATCATTTTCTATTCTTCAGACAAAGTAGTTCCTATATTTTAAAATTCTTACTAAAAATAAGCTATGCAATGAAAATAACTATTCAAACTATTCTTGTATGAAATGTTTATAATTTTACAGATTTCATTTAATAGTGTAAAGGAATTATATAATTTAATAATTATTTATAAAAAATGAATCTGTAAATTTAACTTTAGTTCCAAGAGACCAGTCTTTCTATATTTTATTCCCCATTGTAAATTCTCCATCTTTTTAAGCAAATTCTTTATAAGCAGAAATATAATTTTTGTTAAGTTCTGATATAGGAAATATAAAAAAAAAAAAAAAAAAAATAATATTTCTTCATATACTAAAATAATTTAAGCGGCAAAATTTTTTATTCATTTGCTGTTAGAATAATGAAGTCATTTATATCATAGTGATATAAATTAATTTATGATATAAATTAATGACTATGATATAAATTAATTTATCATGGCCTATTAAAGTTTGATCATTCATTAATAAGGAAATTTCCATTGCTAACACAATATATTTTTTATTCAGAAAATTGCCTTTAGATTATTTTTTTACACTTTTATGAAATAAAGAATTCACAAAATGTAATTTTAAAATTGCCTTTAGATTATTTTTTTTTACATTTTTATGAAATGAAGAATTCACAAAATGTAATTTTATAATTGTAAAAATTTAACCAGATGACCAAAGAAAAGAATTAGTTGGGAAAGATTTGGGTCTATGGTTCTATTCTAGAATTCTTGATTTATTTATAAAAGGTGCAATGTTTGATAAAAATGCATTACTCTGAATAGTAAAATAATTTAATTTTCATTTTACTTAAATTATATTCATGAAATTTGAGTATGAGAAGTATACAGTAGCTCTAATTAAATAGTTCATGCACACACAATTAATTCTTAAAAATCACTATATTTTAAAGTTGAAAATGCATCAACTAATGAAGGCAGTTAAAAATTTTAAAAATAATTTTTAGCTCAAGTCTTTTTTTTTTAATTATTTTATTTTTAAAATTCAGTCAGTAATTTAAAAAACTTATTGTAAATTCATCTTATTGTAAATCTTCATACTCTTAAAAATTAAGTGAAACTTTTCCTTAAATTTCAATCATTCTGAAAAGATAAAAATTAGGTCTCAAAAAATGCCACAGTGAAACTTATTGAATTGAAAGTCAAATCGTTTTAACTCAAAGAGAAATCAAAAAATTATATATTTTAAGATCATAAGAGAGTTTGAAAATGTTGGCACTCATCGAATTCTGAAAATCATACTATATTTTTTAAAAGTGTACGATTATTGGTAATGGCTCCAGAAAAAAATAATAAAAAAAGGAAGAAAAACTCTTCATATTTTATTTAATTGTAAAACTTGCTCATATTTGTCATGTTTGTGGCATAATTTAATATATATGAGTGGTTGCTATGGTATTTAAACTTCTGATATTTTGATTTAACACAATTTTATCCTAAAAATTCGTACTTACTTCTTTGAGTAGTTTATTTCTTTACTAATAATTTGTTAAAACAGTCCAACCTGTCTAGTGGTTAGCGTAAATGACAACGGATGGGGAGGACCTGGGTTCGAATCCCGGCTCAGGCATGGATGTACTTTCTCTTTCTCTCTCTGTGTTTCTTGTCCTTTCCTCAGATAATGGAAGAATGTGGCCTGCCCTATAAAACGGGTTTGTGGTGGTGTGGCGTGGAAGATGCTACTCGTACCTCCGTGACTTGGTTCACAAGTGCCCACCGGTTAACAATAAAACCGGGTAACGATAAAATGAGTAGCAATAACCGGCCTTGCTGCGGAAAATGGGCTAATGTATTTACTTGCTCAAGAATGCCCACCCATTATAGATAACAAAAAATAATAATTTGTTAAAGTATGTTTTCGCATATTATATTTATAATATTGGGATTCTTTATCACATACATGCATTAATTTAATAGTTACAGCCAGATTAATTAAAAATATGTCACAGGCAAATATATTTATTAATATGAAAACTAAAATTGTAAGGAAAATCTATTATTTCCTGGGTAAAAAATTTGTTCAGAAAATATGAAAGATCTCTAACCTAGAACATATGACAAAAATCATTGTCTTAACTTACAGACTACCATATTCATAATATATTTTAGTAACGTATATAATGAGCAAAAGACATAGTTTTATAACTGATAGATAACTGCGTAAGAAATGGATGCATGATTTTTTATTCATTTTTTTAAGTCAAATGAATTACTTATTTCATTGTGGAATAATTTTAAATAAATTGAATCAATTTAAATTAAGTTAGTCTACATATAATTACCTTTCCATAAAATGGCTATTACCAAATTTTAATGAGATTTTTTAAGATTTGTATATCTCTTCAGCCTAGTAAGGCCAGATTAAAAATATAGCTTAAGGAATATCATTTAAATTCCCTGTCATTTTTACATCCGGAAGTTCAACGCTTCGGTATTTGATTGTAAGATCCCTACTGAAAGGACCACCGAGATTGCTTTCGATTTTTTATTTGTTAAGAAATAAAAGCTGAACAATTCAGAACAAAGTAGTAATTTTTAATCAGGACACTGAACTTAAAGGAAATTGCAAAATGTCTACAATTAAAAAAATTGCACGTTTTCATTATTTCTTTCCACTATAGTTTTCAGAGGTTTATGAAATAATTTTTAATGTAACTATGTATTATATA
>JAPDSC010124132.1:0-11011 GCA_026290005.1 Latrodectus geometricus | reverse complement strand
TATATATTTGATATTTTTACATTCAAATGATTCTTTATATGGAAAATTTATGATTACCAATGACTTTGCAAAAATGACAAACAAGGATTTAAAAAAAATAAGGAGATATATTAATTTGAAATGCATGAAATATACATGACAATATGAAAGAAAATCTAAAATCATTTAGTGTACTTCGAATAAAATAAAAAAAAGTAAATATTTTGCATAAATAAGGGAAATATTGAGATTCATCAATAATTTTCTAAGATTATTAAGTTTCCCACCAAAATCAAAAAATAACAATTTAACTCTTAACATCATTCTTATCATTCTCTAAAAAAAATTTATTAACGATAATTGCATAAAAATGGTTTAAAATATTATTTATTTGTTTAATTTGAGAACGCCTTGCATAATTTTAATATATATATAAGCATATTTATAAGCATATTGCATAAATTTAATATATATATATATATATATATATATATATATAACCAACTGAATTAAAAAGATAATAATATATTTCCATTTCTCCAAAATTATCTGTTTTATCAGTTAATTAAAAAATAAAATAAAAAACAAAATTTTTTATAATAGCTTTTACTACTGTAAGCAAAGAATAATACGAAATATAAATTTAAATTTAACAGATATTAATTATTTCAAAGTGGAATATCATTTAAACGATCACTAAAATTCATCAAATTTCTTTTTTTTTTTTCTTTGTTCAATGCTTACAATTTAATACCATATCACCATAAAATTACATTGCAAAATAAATTCTTCCTATAACCACATACCTTGACAAATTATTGCTTGACGTTATAAACTCCGACGAACGTTACCGAACAATCCTGTTTTCGGTAACGTTCGCTTCTTAACTCGAAAGTCGAAGTTGCCATAAAACATAATCACAGAAATCTATGTCCTCTTTGACACTCACCTTTGCTCGATGAGTTTACACGCATGTATAGCCGCGGTTTTACGCGTTAAATTTGTGATAATAGAAGCAGAGAAGCACGTGAAGGGAGCACCATATAAAACAAGCTTAACAACAAGAAAAAAAAAAGGTATTGCCACGCGAAAGGAGACTTCTATTTTTTTGCTGTTTTTATACCTAACGTATGTTACAAGTCATTTTTCTTTTTGTTCTCTTTTCTTGTGAGCAAGGGAGAAAAAAAATGAGCTATTTATGCGGTGTAGGTCGTTCACATATTGGTGCTCTTCGACGAATAAAGTATCCAATATTTGATATATAATATTCAAAGGTGAACGAAGTGAGTTATATGCATAAAGATTATGGTTTATTTATTCTGAATAGATTTATCTCAAATTATTCATTCATTTTTTATATTCATAACCTTGATTCCTTTTTTAAATTTTATTGAAACAGTTTTTCGTTTGATATATAAGAACATTGAACAATAAAGGTGATAGCACTAAATCAGTATCTGAAGTTGAATTTACTTCAAAAATGATGCATGCATTTTATTTTAAACAAATTCATTTTATGATGCTGCACTTTCATTGTGGGAAGAAGAAACAAAATAAAATTTGCATTTATATTTTTCAACATACAATGAAACACAATTTATGCACTTTCCCCAATTCGTAAATTCAACATTTACTTAAGATGTGGATGTGGTTAGACTATACTTTAGGGTGCCCCTTTGATTCTCGCCAAGTTGTGATCGCGATTGATCGCCAAATAGGGCAAAACCGAATCATGTTCTGATTGGTTTAGATCCAATCGAGGCTTTGATTGGTTTATCGTTTTTAGAATTTTGAAAATCCAAAGGACGTTACGTTATTTTTGAATGTTCAACTATACCTGTTAGCATTGTAATCAGCGCAAACAGGAATGGCGCCAAAAGAAATCGCCAAGTTCGCCAAAGGGCACCCTAAAGTATAGTTTTACCGTGGATTTTTGTAATGATTTGGAATCCACTTTAAACTGAAGATTCCTTTTTTAATTAGTCCTCGTCATCAAAAAGGGACCATTGATTGGCAAACAATCATTTTTCAAGTAAAAATTTAAAGAAGAGAAATATAAATGAATAGGAACTTTCAATCAATAATCTGCCCAAAAACTCTCATTGTTATATATTTAATAATTAAAATTAAATAATTCGAGCAAATATCCCTTTAGATATCGAATTTTTTATCAAGAGAGCCCCGGATCCTTTTGTATATACAAAAATAAATACCCAAATGAGTGATTAAAAAAAGTTATCGCTGTGTTTGCAAATTACAAAAAGTTCAACACTGCTGCGATACATAAGATTTTAATTAATAATTAAATAGAGTAAATAATAAATCATATTTTTAAAAAAACAAATTATGATAATTTTAGTATTGTAGTTTAATTCCTGAGTGGTTTACAACCAGGGTTTTAAACACCTGAATCAGGGATTTTATTTGAAATCCAGATTAGCTCGTTGATGCTTATGTGAATTTCAAATCACTACAAGCATTATTGATCAAGCAAAAATCAAATACGGAGACTATTCGTTCATCACTAAGTTATCAATGGAGCTAGATTTTGCAATAATATAAGCAAAATATTGTGACAGTATTATTCAGAATTTTAATGCAATATAATAATTAGAATGAAGAGTTCTATCAGATAGATATTCGTGGAAACTCTATTAAATTATGATTTCGGTTAATTTATACTAGTGAATAATATTGCTTAGTATTATACAAATAAAATGATCATTTAAATTTATATGGTTATTATATTAGATAGCTTAAATATAAGAGTTATGTAATTATATATTATTAATTTTTGTGTCAAAAATTATAATAATTTTTTCCAATAATGACTATAAACAATTAAAAATAGATTTCAGTAATAGTTTTAGTACAAACAATACCTTTAAAATATCTTAATAATTCATTCTCAAAATTAACTTTCTAATCAAATAGTTTACTTAAAACGGTTTCAAAATATAATGTAAATTAAACAATGAAAATTCTTAATTATAAGTATGTGCCTTCACATTTAAAAAATTTTACTCAATTCTAAATTGAAATACTGGAAATGTAAATAAGAAAATATTAGAAAAGCTAAAATTTTTATTCTCCAAAATTGTTTTTAATATCAAAATTTAAATAAAATCATTTAAATTTGAAGGCTTCTAAGAGTATCTAAAATATACTTATCTTTTCGAAATACCTCATTTATATATCCATTTTTTCCAATTTACTAATTGATATAGATGAAAATACTTTAAAAAGTTACAACCGAGTTCTTTTAATGTAAATTTTTAATTCATCTTGATTGGTCGAAGCAATAATATTGTTAAGTAAGCACTGTAAAAAAGCGCATTAATTAAGGTACATGTAATACTATGGATTTCTCGATCAAAATTCGTAATATTGCATTTTCTGGGAAATCAAAAATATCATCATTTTGCTATGGATTGCTTTATGAAATGTGTCGAAATATATCAACAAAAATGACAAAGAGACGGTATAAGTAGATTATTGATATACGATTCTGATTGGCTCTATTTCTGCCATAACATTAAACTTAATCATCCATCTAGTATTTTTATATCAAGATAGTGTGACAAGATTGATGTTTGAATTGGTATCCTCTTTTCTCTGTTATGGCTCAAGAGCAAAGAAACATTTGATTTTATGAATATTTCATTATGTAAATATAAATAAATACTTTTTTTTCCAATGGCGGGCACTTGGGTGATCAACCCTTCGCCACAACAAGGTCGGGAACTGCTACTTCTTTATCGTTACCCGGTGGGCACCTGTGAACCGAGTCTTGGAGGCAAGTAGCATTACCCACGTCACACCACCACAAACTCGTTTATAGGGCGAGCCCCATTCATCATCACAGGAAAGGACAAGAAACACAGAGAAAGAGAAAGTACACCCATTCCCGAGCTGGGATTCGAACCCAGGTCTTCCCTATCCATAGCCACTAGACAGGGTGGGCGGCTTATAAATAAATACGTGGTTACAAATGTAGAGAAGCTTAACGTATGTAATGTGTGTATTTCGTACCACTATTGAAGTCACTCAACATAAATAAGTTTTTAAAAGAATTGGTTTTACCATTTTCCTTAAAGAACTAATGACTACACTTGATTCAAAAAATCATTTTTAACATTTGAACAATGTTGCTTGCAGTCAGATAAAAATTAGATAGAAAGCTGGTTATAAATTCATCTCTAAAATAAATAACATGAAAAATAACATATGTTACAGCTATAACTTGTATTTTAAGTCTTTTGATTAATGTACTATGATATTTAAAAGTGGTATCATATATAAAACAGATAGATTTTGTTTATATATAGATCCGTTGAAATCAAACATTACTCATGTTTTTCAAGTAAGATCCAAAATAAATCACATAGAGTAATATTAAAACGAATGATCCTTTTGATGGTATATGGGTTTTTTTTTTTTTTTTTTTTTTTTTTTTTTTTTTTTTTTTTTTTTTACTCTTTGGAAATCACATACACTAAACAAAAAAGAGTTTACATCTTTCACTAAAAATATTTCGATATCTTTTCTTTAAATACAATATACACTCACTTAAACTATATTAAAAACAATTTTTTTTTTAATAATTTATAAATTTTCAATTAAAAACATATTTTGCTTTAATATATTTCTCTAATGTATATTTAATAAAATAATTTGCCCATATCATTAACATGATTGATATATTTCACAGAAAAGTCAACATCTATACTGTTTCATTTTTCAAACATTTACACTTCCAACTGCTGCTAATATCACTTTGGATCGGATAATTTATTTTCGATCCTTAAAATACGCGTCGATCAGCGCATTTTGTCAGAATCGAAGATTTGCGTGTTTCTACACAGATTTCGAAAGGACAGTTCCCACTCGATTACATTTGGGGCGTGACCCGGTTACTAATAACGATAATAACGTCGACGGCGTCTTTGGAAGCTGATTAGAAACAATCTCTGAAGCGCGAGAGAATTACAGGGAAGCGCCGTAATTTCTTCCCTGAAAGAACTGGGTCTTCAATTGCTGTAATAAAGAATAAAAATGATCGGAATTATAACTTTCATGACCCGTGGTATTAATATAAGGTCACTTTTTTGGTAATAGTATACCTTTAATTTGATACTAAAGGGCAGTATTTGTCATAGTTTTTGGAGTGTGCGACTCATTTTTGTAAATAATGTTTTGCTTATGGCAACGTGAAATAATTGGATTCCAGGTGAAAGTATTTCTTAACGGTGAACAGCAAGTTTTTTTTTCCAATTAAGGTGCAAAATTGCATTCCTGCGTTATTGAGAGTTAATTTATTTTTTTTTATCTGAATTTCCACCACATTCATAGATAAAATCATTTTCAAATTTTTTCACTTAAAAAAATGTCTCATTTAATTTGTTTCATATGTAATTATTTAGTACTTTTTTATTCCAGTGGCGAAATTATTGAATTGCAATGTTTATTCTTTTTAAATGATTGAAATCATTCTTTTCATTATGGCAGTTGTTTTTTATAGGTTACTATGGTTTTTCTCTAAATGTTAAAAATTTAAGTAGAAAAATGCTTCATATATGTTGATTTAACATTCATGATATTTTTAAAATTACAAAAGGTAACTACACAGGCATGTATATATATATATATATATATATATATATATATATATATATAGATAGATAGATAGATATAGATTTTCTTCTTCTTCTTCTTGAGCTTGTCAGATATGTGGCACCTCTGCATTGTTGCATTTTGTACCATGCTCCAAGCCCAATTGTTTCCTAGTTCCACTGTCTTGGGTCACCTACTTTGTTTATAAAGTCTGATAGGCACTCAATGGAGTTTAGGTGTAACTCTTTAGGATATGGATTACCTAGAGTAGTGAATCTTGTAAGGGGAAGAACATCACACTCATATAGGATATGATGAGCTGATTCAACCCCTGCGTGGCATTTCCTACAAATTGGTTCCTGTTTAAAAAGTCCCATTGTATGAAGGTGTTTCCTGAAATGATAGTGCCCAGTAATGAAGCCTACAATTGCTTGAGTCTTCAATCTTGGGAGTCTAAGAATTTCAGATGCAATTTTCTCAGATGAGTTGAAAATCATACTTTTTGCATGTTTCTGTCCAGGAGAGTCACGCCAAACTTTGTTCATCTCTTATTTTTCCCATTTTTGAATGGCCTTCCTTGTAGTCTTCATGTTGATCCCACAAAAGGGTTCCATTCCTATTGGATTGAAAGAGGATCCCTGTTTTGCAAGTTCATCAGCTCTTAAATATAGATAGATAAATAAAGATCGATAGAAACTCGAAATTTGTTTAAAATTCCGAACCACCATAAAATAAATACTCGAAAATTATTCAAAACTATAAAAGCAAAAGCTATAATACATAACCAGTACATGCAAAGTGAATTTTATAATACAAATAAGTTTAGATAGGGGAATCTATAAAATGAATAACATTGAAGTACCAACATGATACTTCATTGTTATTCATTTTTGTCTACAAGGGGTGTGTACAGCCTTGGCACAAAGTATGGCTTTTCTGCAATGACTGAAGACTAATGTTTAAATTTAGCCATTACACCCCAAAGGCATACCAAAAAGTTTTCAATTTAAAAAATACCGCAAAAAATGAATCAAGGTCTTCCTGAATATCAAATTTTAAACAAGTAAACAAAACGAAAAATATATTTTTTTCATACTTATATAAATTTTGTGCGTGTTTAATTGTTTAGCATTGTACATAATATTTGTAACTTCAAAACATTATTTTATTATACATTAAATAATATTTTTAACAATAAATACTATTCAAGATTGGTTACTATTTGCACAGATTCGCAATGGAATTTGGGTTCAATGCATATATATATTTCTGAAGCACATAAATATTATGTAGTTTCAATTAAAGCTCCTTGCGAAAAATTACAAGTTACTTTTTTATGATAAATTGTGAGGAATTATAATATATTTTTATGAACATGAACAGAAGAAAACTTCAATAAATGAAAAAAAGTTATCTTCATTAATTGATATAAATAGATTTAGAGATTGAATGCATAAAATGGGGAATGCAATAAATTTAATAGAATGTGCAAACATCACAATTGTTAATTAATTAATTGCTTTATTTGTACATATTAAGAGATATTTTAAATATTATTTTAATTAGGAAATAAAGTATTAAAATAGTTGCAGAGTAGATACAGGGTTTAAAATTAGTACATTGACTTCAGTTTAAATATCATCGTTTAGAAAGTTGTTATTTTTATGAAAAAAGGTAGGTGAATTGATTATAATCTAGGAAAAGACTCTCTGTTTGAGTAATGTACCAGCTCAGAAAGAATGTTCAGTTTAAAGTACACCGTGATATTCTTAATGCTTAATGTTTTCCAGTTAATTTTTTGCATGGTCTTTCAAAACGATAATTTTTGAGTTTATTTTTTAAAAATATTTGCTTAAATATTAAGCTTTATACGTTGATTATAATTTTACACCCTTAGGAAATATATTTATTTTATGATGAGATTAAAACATTTTTTTAAATCACATATTCAAATTAACTTCTTTAAGCATTACATTGCCCGTAATTGGAAAAAAAAAAATGTTTTTTTTTTCCCAATGTCAGGCACTAGGGGATTGACCCTTGGCAAAAACAAGGGCAGAAATTGCTACTCATTTAGAGTTACACGGTGGGCATCTGAGAACCAAATCACGGAGGCGAATATCATTACCCACGGCGCACCACCACAAACCTATTTATAGGGCTGGCTACATTCATGTGTCATCTCAGGAGAAAGGACGAAGAAACACAGAAAGAAATCGTCTATGCCTGAACCGGGATTCGAGCCCGGTACCAACAGCTTAGGAGTCAGGAAAGCAACCACTCAGACAGCTGCTGGCTCATTCTCAAATTGTAATATCAGCCTTTTTCCGGGAATTAATTTATTTTCCGCTGTATGAAAACATATTAGGTTGGGGAAAAAGTAATCCATTATTTTTTCGGTAGACGTCTGTAGTGATCGATATCTCGTGAGGTATATATCAAACAATTTCAGATTTATGCTCGTTGGAAAGCTGGCATTTGACACTAAAATATCCTTTTGCGGTTTTTTGTTTGATTAATTCAGTTACGAGTACAAGGTTTTAAAAATGGAAGACACCAAACAGAAAAATCGATACATTTTCGTTTTTCTCTTGTAACGGCGAAAAAGATAGCCGGGTGGCTAAAATTGTGAAAGGTGTTTATCGTCCTATATAAGACTGTAACAACCAGTTACGTACATTTTTTGTTTCGTCGATTTCGTTCGGGTATTTTTGATGTTAGAGATACACCTCGCATGTGGATACAGCATCGTCGAAAATGTCTGTAAAATATCAAAAATGGTCGAAGTTGACCGCAAGTCAGCAGTAGTAACTCGCAAGATCTAAAAATCTACATTAAAACTGTTTTAAACCTTTTCACAAAGCGAATCCAAAAGAAGTTACATAAAGTTCAAGTGAAAATAATGAATTTCTTTTTCCCCAAACTAATATATATGGTAAGATAAACAAGAATTTCATTAATAATGTGTAATTTGATGCACATAGAAAGGAATAAATCTATTTTCAACAAGCTAGAGGTAATACTAAGAACAAACCCATGAAATGTAAATCCTATTTTAACAGAATTTTCCTTTAAAATTATTTTCAGCTAAGCAAATGTAAACTCATGCTCTAGGAAGTGATTATTTCTTAGGCTTTACCCTGAAATAGACTGCACCAGCCACATCAACATATTCTTAATTCCGAAAGGATTGTCATGATTATGTTTTCCCTTTAATTGCATAAGCAGCTTCTTTAATATGAGATTACATCTCCAAGACTCCTTCCTAAAGCGGTTTCAGAAACCTCAGAAACGCAAACTGAGTGGGGGTGACAGGTGATCATCAATAGAGCACTCCTAGGGATTGATTCTCCAGAATTGTTGATCTGAGAAACCTCGCAAGTTGTGCCAATCACAATCGGAGAAAGGAAAATGTCATCGATATTGATTTTATTGAGTAAAAAAAATTAAAATTGAACATTTTCATTAAATGAATCGGAAATAGTTAAGATAGTAATAATATAAATTGTTATAGTTTCAAACAATAAAATGTTATGAATATAGATATCGTAAAGGATATAATTAGTTAATTTCTTAAAAGGGGATGTGAGATAATGGTTAATCGTTTTTTTTTTCTTGCCATTCATTTAAAAAAATTTGGAATCTCAGAGGCAAGTATTCATCATTACTGGATTTTTTCAAATTTTATCTAAAATACTTTATTGAGTTTGAATCTAAAAGACAGTTTTAACTTTGATCTAAACAAAGACTGAAACGTGAAATTTACTTAAAAAATTATAATGATAAAAGTCATAGATTTTAAAATTTAGAGTCTCATTTTTTGGTAGCATGACAGGTGATGATTTCATAACTTGGCAGTGTATCAGAATTAAAAGAAAATAGCTCTTGGATAGATTTTATGACTACTAACGAAATTCACACTGTGCGATGTAAATTCTTGAAAAAAGTTTATGATTAATATTAATAATTCTGTTGCTGAGTCCTCTTATTGAATTAATAATTCTGTTATTATATAATTGGAATTAATAATTTTGTTGGCAGATCCGTTGAGATGAATTTAAATAAATGTAACAAATTTTATTTTGTTCAATCAGAAAAACAAAAAAGCCAAAAATATTTCGGATATATATATATATATATATATATATATATATATATATATATTACATTCGAATAAGAATATACAACGTTGTGTTGTCAATGCTTCGAAAATTTTCAATAAATTTTAATTTAATACTTTGGAATTTTTGATTTTGTATTAACCATAATTCCTACAACGTAGCGTATAATATCCCTTTTTATATATTTTGTTCAAACTTAAAAAATTAAAAAAAATAACTTTCCTTGGCACAATTCTCTGTCCTCCTTGGCACAATTTCTCTAAATAATATCTTCTTACGCCGGATTCAAAATTCAGGATCCCAATAATTACTCTCCAAGATATCCAAAGTTTTGTTTTCTAATCTATCGCTTTTTTACGTTTAAATTCTTTCACAAACTGTGCAACAATTTGAATATTTGTCATTTCTAATTCAAAAATTTACTTTCTAAAAGGTGAAGATTCTTTTTCTAATTCTAATTAAGGGATTGGACAATTTTAATTTTTGAAAGTTTTTAAAATCTATAATATCTGAATATTTGTGAATTCTTCCAACTTCTTTGTTGTTCTTCTTCTCGAAATGCTACCTGAAAAATGTTTCTTAGAATTTTTTGAAAGCTATCAACATGTCTCCACCTAATTAATCATGCCTTAGTCACGTGTATTTAAATTAGAACTGTCTTGAATGCAAAAATACCATGAAAAATATATAAAAAATAATTTAAACTAAAAAAAAATAGGAAAGCTACTTTTGGGAGGTAGGTTTCGAGTGAAACGGAAAAACATATTCAACGCAAATCCTAATAACTCATCAGGGATCTTTCCAAATGTCTAAAACAGAATAATTAACGCTTATATTATACATTCCGTGTACCTTCCGTTCAGGTTCAGTGGTGAAGGAAATGGACGAGATTATTAAACGTGGAAATAAATAAAAGGGGAGGACGATTGAGATGAGAAGTTCCGACTCGAACAGTCAATTCCATTGATTAAGAAATACAGATAATTCGAGATCGTTATCATCCCAGCTGTCGACGGAATCAAACGCTTCAGACACACACTCACAACTTTTTTTGCAGGTGGAACATCCCGTTGTTCAGTAATGGGGGGCAGGGAGGTGTGATTCAGAAAAAGATCTTTTGAAGATCTCTAGGAAATATTCGTCGCTTACCGACAGATCCGATTTAGATGTGATATGTCTCGTCCCATTGAAATTTAAGAGTTGATGAAAAGGAGTTAACTCGGCTCGTCTTATTTAGTCACATATCCTAGCAGTTAATTACTTCAGCTTAAATATAAAGATTTCATTTATCTTATAGG
>JAPDSC010124123.1:0-16435 GCA_026290005.1 Latrodectus geometricus | reverse complement strand
TTTCAAATTTCCATGGTGTTGAGAAATTATGATTAACGCTGAAGAAGACATATTTCTGAATTATAAATATTATATAAAATTAACAACTATGATAATGTATTAGAATTTTCAACTCAAGGTATCGATAATGAAATATATATCAAAAATTTTATTAAAATATAAATTCTTCAAAAAATTCAAGTAATTTGATTTGTGTAAAAATTGAGTCTGTAAACATAAGGGAACTATAAATGAAATTTATTATTATTAACATGAATATTTAATCCTTTGATCTACAATTTAATTAGTTGATTACTTTTAATTAGAACATTTTAGGATATCATTTTTAATGTTTATTTTGATTGTTCTGCATACAATTTACTAGATATTAATTAATTTTAGCAATTTTATTTGGAAAATATTTGAATTATAAAAATCGTAAATTTTGAATTGTCTTTATATATGCATAAAAATTTATCAAGACAAGATTATTTGATAATTTACAAAATTGCTTACAAAAATATGTATTATGTGAAATGTTTTGTGGTTATTTTGTAAATTGTTTATTGATAAATGACATACAGCTTCATAAATTCAATTGGCAATAGCAATTCTTTGAGTGTTTTTTAAAGTAACAATGGATAATATTTGAATTAATGTGTTTTATTTCATGAGAACTGTAACACAAAAGTTAAATATTTAATTGAAATTATTTCATAATCTTATAAAAATGCAATAAAATATTTATAAATCAATGTTATTTAATTAAAACCATTTAAAATTCTCCTTTTAATGACTTCAATAATGCTTATTACTAAATGTACATTATATTTTACTTGAAATATTTCACGTGAACAACTATACATTTCATTTTATTATATAATTTTACTAAACAAAACAACTATTTTCGATTTGAATTTCCTAATATATGTCAATTTCTTTAAATGATACAAATAGTAAATAACTCTAAAAATTTTTGCTGTATAAAATAAATAGATTTTAATTTATCTGTTCTGTTGTATTTTTTTTTTTTAAATAAATGCACTTTTTTTTCAAAAAAGTTTACTTAGAAAACACGTGACCTTATGATTATTAAATTTATCATTTCTAATTGAGATATTACTTGAATTCAAATTTAAGGTTGTATTTTTTTCTTATGATTATACTATCACTTTTTCTTTGAGATATATCTTTCCTCAGTAAATCATAAATGTATTTACATTAAATTTTTCAATTAATGTAATCAAATTCTTATTAACAAGAGCTTCTTTATTATTTGAATATAATATTTCTGCATTTTCTTTTGAAAAGAAAAAGTAAAATCTATATCGAATCAAATATAACAGACAATAGTAAAAAATACCCATTAATTCCTTGTCCTGATTCATGATTTTTTTAATTCATTTTCATATTCAAATCTTGAAGACAATTGAATATTAGATTCTTTCTAAATTTTCATTTTTTTATACCTTCAACTTATTAAAAAAATTAAAACTAAAATTTATTGAATAAATGAATACATAAGCTTCAAATTAACGTTAAAAAATTTACATACTATGTTTAGCTTTATAAAAATTAATATGTTTAACTTAAAAATATAACATATTTGAATTTTTTACATTTAACTATCAGTTTGTTCACTATCAAATGTTTTTTTTTCTTTAAATTTAGAACTTATCTTTTACTTTATGCAATTATATTTAAATATGTTTAAACATGATAAGTTAATTTAAACATAAACATTTAGATATTTTGGTTCATATTGTAAACATTTATACAGGAAGGCATTTATAAACATGGAGAAAAAATGTAATTTCAATTATTTTTACAGTTTTTTACTCATTTTACAAGATTTTATTTTCGATCATAAAAATATGAACCATTTGATAAATTTATTAAATAGCGTATAAATGTTAAATAAATCTAACTATTTCCAATTTCAGAATTTAAAATATTTAGACGTGTAAATTTTTAAAAATTCTAATGGTTTATTAATTTTTAAGTTAAACCTTATTTATTTCCAAATATGTGAAATATTTTATTAATATTATTTTTTTCATTTGTATTCAAATTTCACCGAATTTGAATTCTTGAATAAAATCATTTCAATGAATTAATGTAATTTGCGTTATTTGCTTGGAAAGGAAAATTATCTCTTCTGATTATCTGGTTTTCTTTATTTTTTAAAAATTATTAAAAATTATTGAAAAATACTTAAGGAGTAAAAAATATTAAATATGAAAAATCCAATATTTTCTTAAAAATTATCAAAAATTATTTTTAAACCATTTGAAAATTCATAATAATATATATTAAAATTAAAATCATTTTTCGTAATCGTTTGCTTGATTAGGAATTGTGTGAAAAGATAAACGCTTTTACTAAAATGTATGACGGAAAAAAGAAGATAATATTTAAAAAGGGGCGAGAGAATTATAAAAAAATTATTATTGATAGTACTTAGAATGAACTTGCATATTATATATGCAGATAAAATATATATTTCAGATATAAATTAGCAATAAAATTACATTAACATCATTGAACACTGAAAATGTATTTTTAATCTTTTAAGAGATGGTTATGAAAATTGGTAAAATAGTTACAGAATATAAATGAGGTGAAGCAAATAAAGGCGTGATCGATAAAATAGGTTTTAAAAGGACGTGCTTACAATACAGAATGTCCCATATTGAACAAAGTAATAGCTCATAAGATTTGAAATTTGGTGCTCCCCTCTAAATTTATATTATATTTCAAGAAGTTGAAATACTTTTGTGAATACCTAAGCAGACTTAAATTTAAAAATTAAACGTATTAACGTACTTGTAAATTATTAAGGTGAACAATGTTGAAAATTTATATTACTAATCAGGACAACAATATAATATTTATATAAAAAATAAATTAGACATGACAATAAATAAAAATCAATACAAATGTAATAGTCATACAATTTTAGTACTTGATTGGTAGGATATTAATTTTTTAAATGTGGTTCAATATTGCTATAAAATTGAAAAGTTGTTGTAAATAAAAAAAATGTAACACTGAAATGGGTTTATAATTATAATAAAGTATAACTTTGCGGATAAAATGATAGAATATTAAAAAGAAACAACTAGACAAAAATAATAATAATAATAACGTTAATATTGTGTTTTATTATATCAAATTAAGAATTAAAAAAATTGTAAAAATAAGTAAATTTAAAGTATTTCTGATATATCTTACTAGGAAAGTCAAATCATTTGGAAAAAGATCTTTATGTTCCAAAATTCTATTGATAAATAATAGAATTTTGTTCTACTTGGGAAATGACTTAGATAAATCTTAGAAAAAAAGTAAATAACGAATTAAGCTGTAAATTTTGTACTTTAAAAATTAACTTAAAATTAAATAAATATTCCAATATTGTACTTTTTATCATTGTTTTCAAATAATTTCATTATAATTAAATTATTTGAATTCTCATTTTCTAACTGGAGGAATTTGATGTTAAATAGAAACAAATTTACAGTACTTCTTTGGAAGTGTAAATTGAATTGTTGGAGAAAATTATACTTAAAAATGAAAACAGAATTGTTAAAGTAAAATATTTACAATTTCAAACGGGTGGAAGGATTTTAACACAGTGAATGCACATGTGAAGTAAATTGTATTAGCATATACGACTCTTTAATATTTGAATACTATTTATAAGTAACGAAAGAAGCAATTTATAAAACTTAATTACCTTGTATATTTATCCACTTTATATTTTGGACTTATTCAGGGTGCACAGTTTCATAGACTTGATTTATTTCTGCTGACTCGGAGATGTGCAACAACAACATCAAACTTGTAGATTTATAATGCAATAATTTGAAATAAAATTATATTATTTAAAAATAGGAAAATTATTGATGTTTTTTTTAAAACATATGCATCTTATAAAAGAAGAGATTAAATTTAAAAAAGGGATAAATTATATTGAACACAAACAGGTAAAAAATATAAAACCTAGGAAATACAATGGATAAATAATTCCAAAATATTATTTATAATTACTAAGAATATTACATACGAAATTATGACAAGGAGTTTAAGGCTTACAAAGCAATAAGTGGAAATTATAAGCAATGTGAATTAAGTGACAAATATTTAAACACTATTTTGTCTTGCTTAAAATTTGGCATGGTTAAATTTATCCTTCTATTATGAGTCTAAACAAACGTGAGGCTTTTTTCAATTCAGCAATAAAATCTCTAATGCATATTCATTTGATGCAAAGGTTGCAAAATTATGTATTATTTTTCTTTAATTAATGTAAAAATTTATTAAATTAATGTTATTATTTCTTGCTTTTCAAATTCAATAATGCTTAGCTCACGTTCCTTCAACAAATGCTTAACACATTATTAAGGACAAGCCACAATTAGCTGAAAGTAATTGTAAAATTATTCAAAATTTTCAGAGTATATTACGTTTTATTAGAACATTTGCAAACGAACCATATTTATGTATGATAACTGAATATAGCGAGGAAATTGCAGAACAACTGATCTAAAAAACTCATATGCTAATTAGGGACATCCAATATGCCCATCTCTCATTTATGAATAATGATTGTATTTGGATTTTAAACATTTAATTTATCCAATAATTTCTTGTATTAGTAATAATAGCAGTTCTTAATGAAACTATTTAGTGAATAAATTACAGTAATTAACAGAAAATGCTAGGCTAATTACGCATATTTAATAAAAATATTTCATGTCCAGTTTAACGTTTGCAAATTCTTTGTAATTATACTTTGTAAACCTAATATTTATGGACGGAATACATTCTTTAAGTGAATGAGAAGACAGAATGGAATAAATGTAGGGGAAAAAACTATGTAAAATGCAAAATTAAAAGAATATTTTCTTCTAATCAATTTATTAAAAATAAATTGTTCTTTTAGAATCATTTAAAATAATATTATTAATGACATTTAACATTATTAAAAATAAAATATCTTTAGATATATAAAACTAAATACAATAAATGGCATTTTTTTAACGAATTTTCAACATTAAAAATGACACTTTATTTTAACAATTTTATTTAATTTAAGAATTTACAATTTAACTTAACAATTAAATTTAACAATTTACAAATGACACTTTATTTTAACAATTTTATTTAACTTAAGAATTTACAATTTAACTTAACAATTAAATTTAACAATTTACAAATGACACTTTATTTTAACAAATTTTCATCACATCAATCTGTACGACTTGCCTGTTATCATGTGAAATGGTGCACTGAGATTGATGGATACGATCGAACCCGTGTGACCATCATACCCTTATGCAACTAACGATCACATATCCGCATTACAGTTATTTGGTTTCATCCAACAGGAATGCCGATTTCCCTGAAAGATAATCCACAATCTCATTAGGCCACTATACTTTGTTCAACTCGGATATTTGATTAAAATTTATCTCTGTTTTCTAAAAAACATAAATAATCGTTTAAAAAAAATAAAAATAAAAAATAAATTAAAAAAAACCAAAACAAACAATGGCCGAAACTTAAAAATATTTGGAATCTGGAAGTCTTAAATAGTGCTTTAAATTGCGCAGCAGCACCATAAATCATAGCAAAACTCTTTCAGACTGCAACGCATCATGTAGTGTCTTCGCGTATCATTTAACACTATTTACAGCAGAGTGGTCTGTCTGTGCGCAAGATTTCCATTGCATCGTCTACTACCCTTGACGCAGAACCTCAGGCGTCTTAGTAGATAATTGTGTGATGAACGAAAGATGTGAATGACGGAATAGACGGAAATAGGCTCAACTAAAAATTCACTGTTCTGTCTGCAACACCACGATGCTCTTATTCGAATCTGGAGAAATCGTGGAAAGAGGATGCTGAACATCTGCGAAATATTCTACCGCGCTGGTCATGTACTGGGTATTATGGTACCGGGCATCATTCCTGCACTCTTCTAGTACGTATTGACGGTACTTTAACCAGCCAGCGTGATGTCTGAGTGATGTTGGAGACTTTATCTTTCCTTACATCCAGGGTTTGCCCACAGACATATTTCAACAGGATAATGTGTGACCACAAGCGGCATGCATTGTCCAAGGAATTTTCGTCAATCGCCTGATTGAATTGCTTTCCTAACGGGCTCTCTCTTCTGATCTTTTACTGACAGAAAACATGTGGTCCATAGTTTCAAACGATTGCCCTATAATATTCCCAGCTGTCACAACAAATCATCTTTGGCAACGAGTCGAAGTTGATTTGTCTGCTGTAACCCAATAACTCATCCAAAGTCTCTTTGAATCAATGCTTAGACATGTAGCTGCGGTGATCTTTAACAATGATTGATATTCTGGCTATTGATTTTGGCAAGAGTCACATTTCATAGAAGTCTATAAATTTAATCAATATATACTTGGTCAACATGTTATCTGAAAAATAAATTTTGTTGTAATATCGTTTGTTTTTCTTGGTATTGCCATTTGGTTACCAGCATCGTATGTTCCAATTATTTATTTGATTGTAATTCCTTAATTATCACGGCTTGTAATACCATGTATGCCGAAGAATATCATTTTTCTCTGACCTTGTTTATAGTTCGCAATACAGCAGTTTCTTCTTGTGTGAAATGACATTTCTGTGGCTTTGTAAATATATTACTAAAACGTGATAAACAATTGTTTTCTAAAATATCTGCATAATTCATCACTTAACAGGTTATCCCGAGTTAACTGGGACAAAACATTCTACGCGTTTATTGGCTATCCCGAACCTCTTGATAAGGGCATCTGGCATCACTGCAATGCTTGATGTTCAATCCCAACAATTGACGGACTTCCGTGAAATCACAATTTGTGAACTCACTGATTGGTTGATGTTGATTTAGCTAATGCGAGTGCAAATCGAAAGAGCTGAGAGATATTTTCCCAGACAATTTTCAGAATCCTCTGTTTTAAAAAAAGCAACCGCTTTACTATTACATTTTATTTTTCTATATTTATTCTCATTTAGATTTTTATAGTTAAGGACTGTCTAGTTATTGCAATTTGTAAGCAATGTAAATAAAACTTATTTTCTGTTATATATATGTATGAGTATGTATGCATGCATGTATGTATGTATTTTGTGTTTAATTGTAAAGTTGATAGTATAAATATGTGGCTTCATGACAAGGTTAAAATATAAGGAATCTATATTAAATATGTTCAAAAATATCAAATTTTAAGACGTTAGAACATTTTTATTAAAATTAGAATGTTTAAAATAAATAATTATTTGAATCTTTAGTAATAAATGAATAATTAGTGAGTAGAATTTTCATTTTAAATGCTTATATATTTTCATAAATGATTATAAAAAATGAAAAATCTTTATCTTAATATTCGTTTTCAAAAATAGGTTTTTTTGTAAATAAAGCAATAAAGCTTACATCACTTTCTGTTGAACGTTAAAAAATAGCATTACAAAATTAACTATCCTCTCATACTTGATTTTAAAGTGAATTTAAACATTCAAATGTTATTAATATATTAAAATTTTACTTCATAATGGAACTATTTTCTTAAAAAAATTATATTCATGGAACTATTTCAATGGAAATAAGTTATTGGCATGATGTATACATATACTGAAGATACTTAAAAATATATTATAAATGAATATATTTTCAAATTTAAGTTTTAATTATGCCTACAAACTTTATTATTTATTATAATTATCACAACAAATTAAAAATATGAAAATTAAAGAAGAGATAAACTAGTTAAATGATAAATCTTAACATGATGAAATTAATTTTATTTCTATATCATAACATCTCAAAAAATTTGTTAGGAATCAAATATTTAGATTTAAAAAGTATGGTTTTAAAACAATATTAATTTTTTAAAATGTACAGAATTTTCACTGCTTTTTTAGGATTATTATTTTTTTTTCTTCTATTATCACTAATTTTTCTTATTGTGAAATAAAGATTATTTATAAACTATCAGCCAAATTATAAAACTATTTAGACGCCATATTTTAGAACAAATTTAATTTTTCAAATTTAGGTAATATTTAAAATCCTTTTTTTACCGATTTATTGTTTATGTGCTGAACACAAAAACTGTTTTTAATATTTGTGCTGTGATAGTAAATAAAATATATAAAATAAATCATGTGCGTTATAGGTCTTAGACACTTTCTTTTAATATATCTTCAGATTTACCAATTGTAACCATTTTCATTTAAAATCAGTTATTATCAAGTGAAGGGAAAATATTTAATGTAAAACTAATTTGAATATGTGAAAAAATGGTATAATGATATATTCTATATTAAATATTTAATTATTAGAATATTATTGTAAATAATAAAATTAAAGATTCCCTGTTCATATTTTTACTTTTATTCTTCCTTTAAAAAATATTCGTGATAGACAAACTGTTTTTAATGTCTGTGCAAAACAATTCAAGAAATATTAAAAGATATGTAACAATAACATGGGAAGATAGTTTTTATATAACTAGAAACATAAATCATTTGGTAAAGAATTAAAAGTGAAAAGTTTACAATCACAAAATTTTTCACCAAAAGTTCAATATCATACTATATACTCTGAAGTCTATTGTTAGATAATTAAGTTAGCCTTTTATATTTTTTAAATTATTAAAAATATACAATTTTATCGATTTTCTTCAGTTTGCATGAATTAAAACAACATAACATTTTCTTTCAATAATCTTAAAATTTTAATATGATTTTAGAAACAAAGTGTTAATTTTGAAAATTATTGGAATGAGTAAAAACAAATTATAATTAGACAGTAAATTAACTACTTATTATAGCTATTTAAAATCATCACAAATAAACTAATAAAAAAACAACAAAAATTGATTTTTTTTTTTTTTTTTTTAATAAATTGAATTTTGCTATAAAAATTTTTCAAATAATTTAATAAAATTCATATTTAATGTAACGAAAAATTATAATAGAGACATATTGACATTTTGGAGCAGAACATACTAAAGTAAAGTACTAGCACATTTTGGTTACTTAAGCTGACAGCTATAAATGGACTTGCTGACTGTAAGTCATTAAATCGTCATTATTATGCGATTGTCTAGGGTTATACGTAAATACGTTCTATGAAGCATTAGAATTTTTTTTATTCTTGACAAGTGCTAAAGGGGGAAAAATTTGCATTGCAGTGAAAACCAAAACTATGTTGCCACCACGAATCAAAAATGAAATACTTTCTTCACGAAACACAGATGGTTAAACGGTTAAATCTCTCAGAGATTATACACCCAAATTGAAATCAAAATACATAAAAGACAGCTGAGGAGAGGTCTAATTAAAGATTTATAAAATATACATGGAGAAATCAATTTTTTAACTTGAGCAGAATTTGCTACACATGTATTTGAAAAAGTATACACGGATTTTTGAATCTAACCGTATTTCACCTATCAGTGAGCACCGTAATTCCACTGATGAGGTGACTGTTACTCAATTAAAGGTATTTTAATGATAAAATCTTTGCATGAATGGGAATGAATCCATATGGGATGTATATTTGGGCTCAGCAAACACATATTATTGTAAATGCAAAGGTCATCTATTGTAGAAAATCACCTCATCTGTCATATCTTCATATAAAAACAATGCACGTTGTTGCTCAAATTTCTTGTAAGGATTTTAGGAGTGTTTTAAAATCATAAGTTTCCCAAAAATAACCATTCGTGTAAATAGTACACTATATAATATAAATATATTTCATAAGATTAAGGCAATTGAAATGAAGTATATTTTCTGAAATATATCTTTAAAGGAAACAAAATTGAGTTTGACATGTAAATTGCTCGAAATCTCATTAAGATGTTTTATAAGAGACATTTTGAATTACAAAAGAAGCTGACAGTTTAACTATCTTGTACTGAAGTGCTTAAAATATAATTTTCTTATTCTAATATTCATAAAACGAGGGAATTATTTAAATCATATTTATTTTTCGACAATAAATCTCAAGTAGTTGTAGAAGGAAAGACAAATTATCAACATCTATCTGAAAAGTGCTTATTGTAAAACATACATAATCACCATAGAAGAAAAATGGGTTCATAATTATTACTGAAGTTAACAAATAACGGATTATTATCTAAAGACTTTTAAGATGAATAATTATTGCTTCAGCATGTCAAAATAGTTTTAATGATTAGTAAAACAATTTATTAGAATGTAAATAGGGAAAATGAACGTAAGGATGCGTAAGAATATGCTAAAATATATTATACTAGTTATCTAACTATATTCTGATTATTACATTTGCATAAAAATACTACTAGTTATCAAATTAACTTGTAAAACACATAGTCAACACAAAGTAAAATTACCAACTCTAACTTAAATGTCTATTTATTAATGTCTGTTTCGGGAAAAAATGGTGTACGGATTTTTAATGAAATTCGAATGAGAATAAAATATTGAATATATATATAAATATTAAAATGCTAAAATATATTATGATTTTCCTTCTTTGAGCTTCCAATGGAATTTTTTTGTATTTACAGTCTCTTAATAAATTTTCCAAATGAATAACGTTAAATTTTATTGTATTTATGTAAGTTTTTTTATATTTTTTTTTTAGTTTAAATAAAATAGTAGATACAAGTTCTAATGTGCTATTTTAATTATTTTGCAAATCATTTTTGTTCTTTTGTTTTTTCAAACATTTTGATATATCTTTATTTTGCTTATATAAAAGTTATATCAATTTAAAATTAAAAAAAAATTCCTTATATTTAAATTTAGAAAGATTATTTTAATAATTCAATACACATTTTAAACTGAAAATTTTCTTTCATCTTTATTATTTTAAATATAAAAATGGAAATTTTAATAAATTAAAAAAAAGAGTTAAATCATAAGCATATGTATAGATGGAAAATACAAATGCACTTTAATTTTGCAATACAATAAGTCAAGAACTGCCTCCTTTAACATTCATTGTTAAATGAAAACCTAAAAATAATATGAAAATTATTGGTTATTCTTTTAGATTTTTACTATTAGGATATTGCCATTAAATTAATAATTTTAATCTTTAAAGACGCAAAAATATTTTCAATAGCATTGCAAATGTTTACATTTTGTATTAATTTTAGAATGATTTTGATTCATACATAAGTAAAAATAAAAAAGTTTTGTAGAACTTTGAGTAAAAACAAATAGTATAAAAATCAAAGCAGATTTTCGAAACTTTGTTGAAATGTTTAGTTGATTTTATGATAAGCTTGATTTTAAAGTTCTTTGCAAACTGACATGGGAAAGAAAAAGGAATTGTGTCCTGCTAATGGAGTCTTCAAAGCACTTGCTTACTTAATTAAATCAAAATACAGAGTTACTTTAAAGTTACCGCTTGGAATTAAAATGCGATTATACGCAAAGTTTATCAATACAATACCAAAGTCTGACTTGAATCATTTAAAACTTAAATTATACTTTGAATGTCTAACAACTAGAAACTCTTAAAATATGTAATATTTATTTATTAAATACTTATATTTATGTGTTACTTTTTATGAATTGAAAATTGCGTCTACATTAAAAAGAAATTTTTTGAAATAAATTTTAAAACAAATTGAAATATAATTTTTTTAATAGAAATGATTTAAAAACACAACACCATTTATTAATAATGTTTTTAGATAAATAAGATTTTTAATGCATAAGAGTTGTGCTTTATTTTGAAATATATTTTTAAATAAGAATGTAGACAAAAAATTGATTTTCATTTACATCTTCTAGGAATTTATATAAATTATTGATTTTTTTAATGAGCTTATAATACAATTATACATACAAATATTTCTTTGCATAATTTTCTTCATTAAATTTTTAAAATATAGATTCAAATTTAGTAATTTAGTAATTCAACGAAGTAATTATAAATTGAGCTACTTCATTTAAAATTTGAAGTAATGAATATATTTTAATTTTATTTTCCCCCACAAAATTCTATATAGAGTGATTAAAACTAACATATTCAAAATAAATATCTCCATTAAAAACATAATATCTACTGACTTGGTTATTATTCATTTTTTCATAATTCGTAGCTATCAGTAATGCAATTTAGGCAAATAGAAATCAACAAGGAAAATCTATCAACAAATGTAAGGCCGAACGAAATGAGTATTTTGTACGCGCGCCTATAGCGCTTAAAGCCTGTTTCTATTCAGGCTCTTCCTTCATATACGTATACGGTAGCTTTTTCAACTTACATGATAGGCGTTTTAGAAATGACGTTTGAGGATTTGACGATACATTTCAGTTCCCATCACCTCACACTTTTCATAAAAACAAATTCTATAGAGTCAAATTCTATATTTATCCGGTCACCGTGGCTAGTAACAAAAGTAATTTTATGTGTAGATCGATTAATATTTTCCTTTCTTTTTCTCTAGATTTGTTTCTGATATTTTTTATTACAATTTGATAAATTAATTTGTTGATAATAGATAGAAATTTAAAAAAAGAGTAATTGTGCTAGTAATTTCAAAATCAATAGCATACCCCATGAAAGGAGCAGAAACTTGTAATATTTGCAAATGTCATATTACTGATTACAAAATGAATTTTAAGAGCTATTATTCATAAAAAGACTCCGAAATTTATACATTTTCTTATAATTACAGAGTTAATTGTTAATATATTAAGAAGAATGCTGCTTACACATTTTATTGAACATAGGATATTTAAAAAATATATTTTAAATATATCTCTCGTACGTTCGTTTAATCAACACATTGTTTTATATATATCGAACCAAAATATTATGTGTGATTTTAAATAAGTTATTAGTGTGTAAAATATTTGTCACCATAACTCCCGAGATGATTGCCTAGCTGTCTTTATAATGAAAGTATAGCACTCAATGTATTAAATGTTTAGTCAAAAGGGAGAGAGTTAGAACTATTGTGCACACAAAATGGTAAAAAAATATAAATGCACATAAATATAACGATAATTTCACATCCAAGATCAAAATACTTGTCAAACATACTTATAGTGATTTTACTGTAGCGAATTATTACATGAATTAAAATTCATATTAATTCATTCCAACTTCCTTTCATCAATCTATCGAATATTAAATATTACTTTTTGAGAAAATGAATAATCTTTACATTGCAAAAAACTCTTATTTGAGTAAATTTAATTTGCATGCACCACATCTATTATGTATATTTAAATATTATTAGAAAATTATCATTACTTAGTTGGAGGAAAATTTATTATTTGTAATAAAAATATAATAAAATTTTTTTAAATACTTAATTTACCAAAGAAAATTATATATTTAATTTAACACTTTTTTACATGTATTTTTAATTTAACACTTTTTAACATGTATTTTTAATTTAACACTTTTAACATGTATTTTTAATTTAACACTTTATGTACAAAAGAACATAAAGTGTTAAATTAAAAAATATTTTATTAATTAGCATAAGTTATGATCCACTTAAACTTTATTGAAATAAATTATTATGGTGCAATTCAGTTTAGGAATCCTTATAAATAACTTTGAAAAGAAATTTTAAGTAAGAATATATTTATTAACTATCCCTGTGTTTTTAAAATGCCTAATAAAAAGAAGATACTAGTGTCATTT
Organism: Latrodectus geometricus; assembly: GCA_026290005.1. Lineage (NCBI taxonomy): Eukaryota > Metazoa > Arthropoda > Arachnida > Araneae > Theridiidae > Latrodectus > Latrodectus geometricus. The sequence goes on along the minus strand of JAPDSC010124123.1, from coordinate 2,772 downwards.
AAAGTTAAATTTTAAATGAAAAAGATATATTTGCATGAGGGCCCTAATAGAGTATAAAAAGTAAATAGTAATAATGTTTTATAATATGATGTGTATAAATTATGTAGGGTAATTTGTACACATCATCGTCTTCAGATTATATATTGTTTGGATATCACTACCAAAATATTTTAATTGGTTGTATTAATTTAATGTACCTTCCCATTTTGTAAATTCCCATTATCCCTTTAATGTAATTTCCCATTATTCCTTTCACTACTTTTAAAGGTTTAATGCATAAAATTATAATGAGTTCAATAATACACATGGAAACTTTATACTTTCCTTTACAACATAGATCACGAAAGTGATATATTCATAAAACCTTGCCCATCACTGGAGGATCTAAATCCTAAGAACAGCCAGTTTCCGTGAAATTTTCTATCTTTCGCAAACCTATGAGTAATGCATATGCTGTATATTGCATATTAAATAGAATTAATGAGTTTAAATTATAATATCAATAGATTTAGTTAAATTCCTTATAAATTGTTGGTACATTTAGTATGATTGATACAATATATTGGCATTAACAAAATAATTTATAAAACTTATTCAGATAATAATATCCTGAAAATATTTTGGAGCATAAATTTATTTTTCTTTTACCTGGAAAAATTTAAATGAAAATTAATTTACCATTTTAATTTGCATTTTATAAAAACAGTTTGACAGCAAACATAATAAAATTTATGAAATTTTAGATGGAATGATAAATATTAAAGAACATTTGTTAGTAATATTCACTACGAAATGTTGACAAATCCATTTAATCTGTACTAGCAAAATAAAATATTTATGAAATGCAAAATTTATTTAAACATAGCTCGTTTGTATATTGAATATAATTAACTAATTATTATAATTTTTTATATGATTTATATAAAAATAAGACGCCTAACTTTGTTGATAAACTGTGTGTGGGACAAGCCTATTGTACTAATTGCAAAAAATCTACGGAATTGAAAAGGTTGCTTACAAGAAATTTAATACATTCTTTTACACTAAAGTATTTTTCTGTCTCCTAAATTTGTGATATAACTTATAGCATGAAGAATTAAGTTTTAAAGAAAGTACTCAGGAAGTTTTTAATTCAGTTTTGTGAGGAAACACATGACAATAATGATGATAGTTTCTATACCCCAGTATACATTTTTGTAATTATGTTTACTTTAAATCTTAAATAATTAAATATACATTATTCAACTTTACATAGAATATTTAAGATCTTCAATGATTTCTTAAACCAGGAAAGAATACAGTAAAACTACATTAGATTAGACATTGAGTGCGTGTGTTAATTGTTAATTTAATTTAGAATGTTAATTTGCAGTCAATTTGTGCTAGACGAATATCAAAATTAAATGTATTAAATAAAAAATTAAATATTACCAACTAGTATATACAGATTAATCATTTTATGGAATTTAAAGGAAATTATATATGAAAATTATGGAAATTTAAAACAAATAAATTGTTCAGAAAATTAAAACAAGTAAGTTTGAACGTGTTTGTAAACACAAAAGAATATGTTTTGTAATCTGGAAGATAAAAAAAGTGACAAGTATCTCTCGTACTGACTCGTAGAAATTATATCTAACAAATATTTCTCGTACTCACTAAAAATCATATAAACATTGCACACAACTTTCTGACAGTAATTTATACATAAATTAGAAGCATGTTAATGAGGTACTTCAAAATACTGCCCAATATTCGAATGGATGAAACATTTCCGCAAACACGGTAATTGATGTTGTATTTTCAGCTTTGAGATAATTAAGTTATAAATTACTGTGTGTTCAGAAGAGAAATTAGTGATATGTTTTGCACTTTAGAAATTAATAGATACCACGTAAAGTTATTATTCTTGAAAAACATTCTATATTACTAGAAATTTTGTGTTAAATATTTTAAAGACAACAAGTCGCTAGAACTAAACATAGAAAATAGTTCAGGATGCCATTTTCTAACATTAAATATTTTTCTTTGCAATGTTATTTAATTGATTATTATTAAGTTATTTTATTGTTGTGTTTAAAACACATTTTAAAGTACAATATAAACATTCCACTTGTTCACAAGTTCTCATTAAAATTTGAATTACATTAACATAAATGTAAATTTAATGACTTATAATTACATATCATGTATTTTTATTTACTGTACCTCACTCACAGTTATGAATTAAATATCTAATAATAATAAATGAGCCATTTGTTATTATTTAATGACATTGATAATGTATTTAACCAGATGCGATATACTGCCCTATAACATAAAAATAGTTATACATTTATGACTAAAGAGAAATTCAAATATAATATGAACAATATAATTTACTATATATTTTTAAAGTGCAAATTAACTGCAAAAAATGTGAACTTATGTGGATTTAATAACTGAAATAGTTAAATTTGGCAAATTAATGAAATATAATTTTTTCCTCTCAGTTTGAGAGAAAGAAAATTTGACAACTATTATTAAGATTGTGTCCTAATAAATTTTTTCTAATAATGATTCTCACTCATATTGTTATTTTTACTTTTGTATCGTAATTAATATTTTTCATTCTAAGTAGTCATGAGCAATAATATAAAAGTTAGAATTTTTGATGCTACTTTAATATTATAAAAAATTTATATAAAAATATCACTTACGAATTGCTGAAATGAAAATTCAGCATTTGTATTAAAATATCTAAAATTCAAAATTATATTATAAATAAATAAA
>JAPDSC010124119.1:9130-19404 GCA_026290005.1 Latrodectus geometricus | reverse complement strand
GTTTCAAAGAAAGACTTCCTTGTCAGTACATAATATTCATGAAAAGAGCTTTTTGTTGCAAACAAAAAAGAGTAGCATGATAAATGCTAATTAGGAAAAGTGAAGATAAAAAAAATATTTTAAATTAATTTTGTTCCTTCATCTTTCACTTAGCATATAAATACCAACTTAATTGAGAAACAAAATATAAATAGAAAATTTGTAGAATTATACTTTCGAAAAATTAACATATTAAAGATTTTTCGCTCAGAAATTAATTTTTAAATCTAATTTTGCAGTCAACAAAACATTTTTGCCCTTAATTTTTAAAAACTAAATAAATGGATCAAATAAAACTTTTTTTACTTTATATTTTATATTATAAAGTTTCAATGTACCAGAGATGGTATTTTTCCTGCTGCTATTTTTTTCCCCTCCCATATTTTCAGGGATTTTTCCCCTTTTTTTTGACTAAAATGTCATCAACTGAATTTGAGTGATAAAGTTTAAATGTAATTCTGCAATCAATATTCTATGGTCAGTTTATTCTCAAAAGTGCTTAATCTTGCTATGAGGTTTTCATTGATGTTTTAACAAAATATATTCTGAAATAATGTTTTATTGATGAGTTAAAAAAATTCTTGAAGATACTATGCAATTGAAGGAATGGAATTTTGTAGTTTAGCCTGGCTCTTATGGTATCTCCTTTTGGCGGAACTGTTTGATAAAAGTAGGAAATATTTTTGATTTATGCTTGCGTGATTCCTATTTTGAAATCTTTATGAATTATTCAGTTTTGTGTGTTCCGCATTATGTTCTTTAAAACATTTCAGTTGAAATATAACCTTTCCTCTTGGATTTGTTCAATGGCTTGTTTTTCTCTTTTGACATTAAATGTACAGAAATACAAAATTATGATTGCATTTCGCAATAAACGAAATATATAATTCTATACTTGCTTTAATAACTCAATTCATCTCGTTTTTCAAAAGAAATTATGACCATGGCATGTTCACGTCATAGAAAATTAAATTTTTTTCAATTTATTAATTTTTCATAAAATACTTATTTTTTGAAAACGAGTTGTCCTTAAAATATTGAGCAAGTATAGCCAGTTATTTAATTTTAAAGATTTGCTAACAATTAAATGTGTAAACAATTAACATTTCTTAAATTGAAAAGCTTAATGTTCATGCAATTCAAAGGAAATTACTGTCTAGATATACAGATGAAAAACTTTTCTTAGTTCCCCTCCTATATATATATAGACAAACCATACTTTTTATATCGTAAATATAATAAATTTTAAAATTTCAATTTTGCAAAATTATTTTATGGGAAAGCAATTTGATAATACTTTCTAAGTTAAAATTTGAAATGGTTTCGAAAGGAAACTATCACAATTTAGACTTTGATAATACTCTGGAGTTTTTTTTAATTCCTCATTTTAATTCAAAAAATACTTTCTGTGATTGAACTGTATTCAGCACAAAATGTTGCATTAAAGAAAATAAAACGCTTCGTAGAGTTAAAATCATGTGGTCTAGTAGATCTCATATTGGCTTATAAAACGATCAAAATGTCCAGAAGGCGCAACATTTCTTAATGTGAAAAGAGTTTACGTTGGATATAAATTTATGTCTCGCCTCTAGAGAAATTGGCTATCATGATGGAAACCTGAAACCCATAACTGCTTTCTTTTATTATTTATTTATTTATTTATTTTTTTTATCGTGGATTGTATTCTAAATAAAATTCTGCTTTAAGAATCTTTTTGGTTTAGTAAATGTATACTTTAGAAAACCAGAAAAGTCTTATCTTTGTATATGTTTATTCATATTCAGAGAAATGTCTTTTTATCCGTTTTATATTTATCTGATATATTTGAAATATGATTAAAAACTTAATACCTTTTAATGGTAGATATTGAACGAATGTTTACTTTCAAAAATGTTTATAGTTTTTAGATATAATTTCGAAATTGGGTGTGATAATATGCATGTTGAAAAATGATGCCATTGAGGAATAATATCTCATTGTATGGAAAATATGATTTTTAATTATTCGTTTGTTAGAATCCAATTAGTGATTGTTCTGAATTCGATTGATAGGAATTTCTAGAGATCTATAAATTTATAACTCGGGTGTTTTGGTTAGAGAGTACACAAATTAAGACATATCTTGCCCTTTATGAAGAAGTAATTTGAAGTAGGGATGGATCACTTTATACTTCAACCAATACTGGATTATCTGAAATCATAAAACTGCTCAGATTTACTGTACAGTCGCTCTCGGCGCGATTTTCCAAAGTTGACGATAAATAACATTTTTTGACAACCCAACCAATTCTGACCAATCACAGATGAGGGATTCTGATCAAGGAAAAATGGAGGATTCTGATAAAACCGAACCGACCAATGAAAAATGGAATATTCAATTTATTTTCAGACCTTGCGTGTGCAGATTGGCGAAGTTGGCGAGAAGTTTGACAATTTTTTGAAAAAGTTGCCAAGAGCGACCGTATAGTAAATTTTTACCCATAAAACTTTTAAAATTGATTTATGGAGCGAAATTATGCTCCTCGAGCTAACCACTTCGTGGTTGTCATACATTTAGAGTACTTTGCATATATGTAATATACAATAACAATTGAACAGAAAATAGTTGCTATTGAGTTGATTTCTTAATGTTAATATTTTTCGACTATATTATTTTTGAATTCAAACATACTCTACATGTTCTAAATCAAATGGAACTAATTTTTTTCTATTACTAATTCACTCCAAAATAATTTTCGCTTGTTCTCTAAATTATATCTGTAACCATTCCACTCGTTCGCAGATGGTTTTTCCTTTGCCACTTTAAATGCCCATTTTCGTGGATGATGATGGTGGCACGCCACGGGTCTAGAATGATGAGACGCGTCGAAAAGATTGAGATGTTTCTCCGTTCGCCTCCTTTCCCCGTATGCTTGAGTGCGTATCTGATGACCTTGCACCTTTCCTCCATTTTATTTGCAAAAGGATAGAATTAAGTCAGTGCTGTGACGGAGAAGAAAAAAAATTGAGATACACAAATTACCGACTGCCCCAGCCGTATTTCGGAGGTGGTGAATGAGTCCAGTTCTGCCGGCTTTGCGTGATCTCCAGTGGTACCTGCGCTCCACCTACACGAAGATGGATGCTGTATTCTTTCGGTGAGGGATTTTGAACTTTGCAGACTCATTCTAGTGAACAAGTTAACTTGAATATGATGGGGATTTAGTTTCATCCTTTTTTTGCATTCCTTGGATTGTACATTCTGTATTTCTTTGAAGTTTCTATTTTTCTGTGTGAAATGTCTTTTTAATAATAATTTTTTTAAATACAATTTTCGTATTATTTGGTCTTATCTTCTACAATTGATATTCTAATAACTTAAATAAATAATTGAATTGTCAGTGCTGGCGTCTTTCATTCAACAATTCGTGGGTTCAATTTTAACCACAGACTTGATTGATGCAAATAATTCTGAATTTATTTAAACTAAGTTTCAGATTGCTTAGCTGATTTTGTGCAAAATATAATCGCGGTATGACAAATCAATACATAACATTAAAAAAAAAAAAAAAGCTTTTTGTATTTTTTTTAATAAAATCAGTCTATGACAATATTCATATAGGACCCAAACACATTAATTAAAATTGAAAAGATTGTTTTAGAATTTGTTTGATTATCTCAATTTTAAAATAATCTAAACTTGTATTGTTTAAAATAAACAAAGAAAACGCTGATTTTTGAAACGTCTAATTTCTAATGTTTTTTTTTATTTAATTTGGTTATATTGTTCATTATGATGCTTCTATAACGTTCTTGAATTTTTGTTCCATTATTTCTTTTTTTAAAAATAAACTGTTTTCTTGGGGAAATATTTAAGTAATAGTCTGTCCTTTGCAATTGTTCGTAATTGTAGTTCGAATATTCAGTAGAATTTGAATTTTTAAGAACGTTTTGTAAAAGACTAAAAATAAAATTTGCTTCATTTTTTAATATTCTTAGAATTGTCGGAATGTTTATATATTTTTATTTACTTGTGTTTTTGTCCGTATCAAATAGATTATTTTAAATGTTAATCACTCTATCACTTAAAATATAATTATTTGAAATTCTTACCTATGGGATTATTTGGAATTTTTATTTTAACAATTAGGGAGCAGAATAATTAAAAACTCAAATTCGGAAACTAAGGTATATTTGTAAATGACATCTATTACAGACGTTAAAAAGCCTTAATTTTCAGTGTATGAAATACAATTCATGACACGATTATTTTGTTTTTTCTCAACTTAGCGGGAAGAAATATTAATGAGTGATATTAAACTCTAGAAATCTTTGTTCTTTTTAAAAAAGGAACGATTATTCAACGAAACTTCAGATTATATATATATATATATATATATATATATATATATATATAATTAGTAAAAGTTATGTCTTTCGTATGATGTATTAAACTCTAGAGGCAACTTTTGACTTGTATGTGCAGATGCTAAATATTACGCACGCTGTTTCAGTTAATTTAAAGTTAACATTTTTTCTAATAGTTATTGTTTTAAATCCATCCTTAATTTTTATTGCATAAAGTAAAGTTTGATGTAAATAATTTTAAAAACATTTTTTATTCCATTTTAAACTTTATAAAAAAGAGCTAAATTTTCAAAGAATTTGCCTAAATATTTTTCTGTTTCATATAATTTAATGATGTGCAGAAACTTACCAAATATTTATTTACAATTAAAAAATAAAACCATTATTTCCATAACAGCACATTTGTTTTCATTTATTCTTTGAACTTGGATATTTATAAAACTTCGTTTAGCGCTGAAGATGTTTTCACATTAGTTCTTCTGTAAAGTTATTATATTTATTTTTCTTAAGACGTGTAATATAAGATAAGAGTTAGGAATAGAATCTGGGTTACACTAACTTTAAATGGTCATATTATGGCATTCATGATTCTAAGTTAAGCTTCATAATTATAATCATTTATTGATGCATTAGCTATGCAATATCTACGCTTTAAACTAGATGCAGTTCATAAATCCTGTCTGCTCTTAATGATGTCTTTTTCATAGAGATAACACACGAGCTCTGAATATAAGACAATAAGATACGGTAATTTTTTCAAATGAAATGGATTCAAATATAATTACAATGCCGGTACACATTTACATTGTACGAAACTCTTTAGGCTTAACTCTTTGTGATCTTTCATTTTAAATAATTTTTTTTTATCATGCAAGTTTCCGGTTATTTTATGTGGAATAAGTGTTTTATCTTATTAAATGATACCTTTCAATGGGTTTTAGAAAGTTAATGATGATATTCAATGCGAAATGTGAAGTGGGTGCATATATCACGAGTCACGGTAATGTATCTTTGGAAACAAGTTTTACGGGCAATTAGCCTCGTTTTTTTTTTCCATCAAATTTTGTTCTTGTTTTGTTTTGCTTCATTGAGAATATTTTTTTTTTTTTTTCCCACTTCGCAATATTGTGAATAAATTTTCCTCGAAAAGTTTCTTAGCTGACTTGGAATTCTACAATCGGATATGACTTTAATTTTTTTTTCAAAAAACATTTATTATTCCTTTTTTTTTAAATTTTTTTTCTTATAAAATGTTGCAAATTAAAAGGGAAATGGGAGTTTAGAGGAGTTAATGAATTCAATAGTTAATGGGATTTGGTATTTTCTTTTGGTAACTCTAATATCTTAGTTCTACACCAAATATATGAATAGAATTTATCAATCTATATAGATTCTCTCACACAAAAAACATCGAAATTCTCTTCAAAATGATTTAGTTGATTTATGAGAATAGTTCGAAAACGAAATTGCATTTAGCAGTAATTTTTGTATAAATATAAAACATTTATTCAGTGTAAAATAACATGTATTAAACACAGAATTGTGTATTAAACACAGAATTGTGTTGTGGCTATTTTTCTTATATATTAATCACTGCTTTTCATAATAGTAGAAAATATTGCTTTATTAAACTCGACAATCATTTTAAACAATATAAAGAGCTTTATATTTGTTTATTTGCCGTGAAATTTGTTTTAGTTTAAAAAGTATTATGAAGAAATGTATTTTTATTATTTATTATAAATTTAAAATGTTTTGCATTAATTGATTTCAAAATATTTTTAAGGTTGTTGTTCAATACATATAGGATGCTTATCTTCCTTGATAGAAACGATATCACATGAAAATATTTAATTCTACGGAAATGTTTTTCGTGGAAAATAATTTTAACTGAAAATTTTAACACAAACATTTGAAAATTGTACAAGTGAACTTCATAAAAAATAAATAAATGAAATCTCTTTATGATAAACTCCACTCGTCAACGAATATCCGATTAATTCAATGAGACAAAAAAAAATATTAGATTTTAATATATAACATATTTTATTTTTTATTACTATTTTGTATTAAAATTAACAAATCTTTTTAATATTGAGGATGAAAATGCAATTATAATATAAATATCTATATATTTTAATTATTTATAAACAGTTTAAGATTTAAACTGCTTAATTCAAATCCGATGCTGTCAAATTTAAATTGGTAAGATTGTATAATATTCCAAGTAGTTTGTTTGTTATGCGGTAAAATTTTGAGCTTATTAATATGTTGCATACTGAAATACTTTTCATAGAAGTTACAAAAAAAAATAAAGAATTATTTCTTATATTTGTGAAATAATATTCTTGCATCTCTAGTTTAAAAAAAAACCTAAAATGTTTTGCGTATCATTGATGGAGCGCATTTGCAAAAAACTTTTGTGTTGTTTATTGTTGGAACTTCCATTTCATGTGATAGCTGATAAAAATTATACGATAAGCAGACAAAAAATGATATCAGAAATTTATTTTCTTTATTTGTAAAAATATGTTTATAAAAATTTAATTATCTGTCGTTGAAAAATCTTGTTAGTAGTCATGCTTCACAATCAATTATATATAGTAATTATTAATTTTACATTTTTACTCTCTAAATTATTAGAGAATAAATTTTTTGCCGCGGGTGAGGAAAACAATTAACGGAAAAAAGACAACAGTTGGCTGCTTTAGATTTCTATTTAAACCTGATAAATGAAAAAACATTTTTTTCTCCAATCCAAGCTAATTTTATGTTATAGAACAGTATTTTTCATTGCAATAATCCAAAATATTTTTTTATAATTGGGACCAGAAAAACCAAAATATTTAAAGCCATTTGCTATTAAATACTGATGCTCCAAATAATTATACCATATGAATAATCAATGCATTTATTAAGTCTTAGTAATTTTTACATATATAAAATCGACAGATTTTAAAATTTCGATTAATTGTTTTAGTGTAATATAAATTAAAAGGAAATTAAAAACGTGACATTTAAATGATGAATCAAGTAAGGTAAAAAAAAAATTTTTTTCTACGTATGTGAGAAATATAGTTATGAATAAACATACGATATCCTTTATTTTCATACACAAAACACTTTGTGTATTTATTGAATATCGTTTTGCTGAACTTTTAATCAAATAGGAAATAAAATTTAATAAGAAATACGTCAAAAATGCTTAGTTTTATGCGTATATTTGTGCCGTCCAACCTGTCTAGTGGTTAGCGTAACTGACTATGGATGGGGAGGACCTGGGTTCGAATCCCGGCTCAGGCATGGATGTACTTTCTCTTCCTATGTGTTTCTTGTCCTTTCCTCTGATGATGGATGAATGATGCCCACTCTATAAACGGTTTTGTGGTGGTGTGACGTGGGTAATGCTACTCGCCTCCGTGACTTGGTTCACCGGGTAACAATAAATGAGTAGCAGTTTCTGGCCTTGTTGTAGCTAAAGGGGTTAATCACCCAAGTACCCGCCATTGGAAAAAAATGCGTATATTTGTTTATACTAATATTTATATTAGGTGAGAGTGTTTAACATGCACCATAGGCCATCTTTGTAAAAAATCTAGAATTCTAATATCGAAAGTATTTTAAAATTGCTAATAATTTTTTCACATTCTTTCACTTCATTTTTTACTAGCCTTGCATTTTCGTGATAATGCAGCAATTATTTTTAATATCCTTCTTATGCTATCGTATTCCAAAAGAACTCTGAAAGAATGATTCTACAATAAATAGTAGAATCATTTGAATGTATGCAAATTTTACAATGATTTTATTTAACGTGACTATGTTTGAGAAGTAGGATAATACAGCTACCTTCCTATATCAGAAGACATAATGGGAAAGGAAAAATACTATTAACAATGCAGTATAAAAAATGCACTTGATAATAATGGTTATTATTTTTTTAAAATTTTATCTACTTTAACGCTGTTTTAGAGACACGTAATTACCCAGTGATCCCAGATCTAAAGTACGATCTTAAAAAACACAGGAACTTGTTGATGTGAAGAATGAAGTATTAATAAAGGATTCCTGACTATTATTAAATTTAAATATACATAATCTGAAAGAAAATAGGAAAAATTTTCATTTATTAACTTTGCGAAAATATTTTGAAGTAAAATTTATATTACAGAAATTTTTCTTCCAAGAAAAAAAAAAAAAAAACGTGAAGAAATATTTAATACAAATATATATTCTTTCGACCCCCCATGAACTAAATTTTAGAAAATCTAGACTATCTTTAATGTCTTGTATTTTGAATCTATATCAAATAGATGTTTATGTACTTAAATTATCAACCAAATTTAATTTCCTTATTCACGCGGAATATTGTGCTAAAATTGTGCGTAAAATTTTGCTTTAATTATAGTTTTTTTGAGATAGCTAATATTTGTTTGTAATTTACTGAGAATACTAAAATCCTCATAAAAGTAAGTCATCTCGAAATATATATTTATATTTATTCACAGAACATTAAAAAATATTTTTTCACATAAATGTATTATATATATAAAATTTATAATCTTAGTATATTTATTATTACCTATAAAAATCTGTTAAGGTAATATATAAATCATTTATCAACACTAGTTTCAATGAAAAGATATTACCCGACTTGTGATGAATAAAAAATAATTTGCGTTCAAAGAATAATCTTAAATGAAATAAAAATTGTTAACGCTTCTTGTGTTATCATATGAGAATAGAATCGTTGCAGGTTATGTGATTTTAAGTATTAAATTTAGGCAAAATCCAAACGTATACAGTACTTAATGCGTATATATTATTAATCTCCAATCAATAAGCTATTGACTCTATATTTTCTGGCGTGCGTGTGATGGACTGGAAAATAGCTAATATTTTTAAACACCGAAGACAAACGCGATTCTCCTCTAAAAATAACGCTTCCATCCTTTCATACAAATCATTACAACTATCCAGACACCGTTAAGGTGTAGGCGGCGCTACCTGTAGGAAAATGCCGGAAGTTTAATCACTTGGCTTTCGCGAAACTTTTTTCTCCTTGCTGAAGAACTCATTGTATATCGTTCGGTGGAAAGAAAGTACATCGGTTTTTCGCCACCGGAGAGAACCTATGTTCAACTAGGGATCTTTATTTTTCCCGTGAGAAAAGTCTGAGCACGCTTCAGTCAAGGTTGCTTTTTATTCTCTGGGACATTTTTTTTCTTCAAAGGTATTATGATTATTACATTTTATATATTTTGTAATTTTAACTAAGTTGATAAATTTATAGGTGTATATTTATATATATATATATATTAATTGTATTTCAAAAATTTATACACATCTTTATTATAAACTATTTTCTTGTATAAATTTCTGATAAATATTTAATTTTATGAAAGAAATATTTTAAAAAAAAACAATGTCAGGGATAATTGTCATTATAATATAATATATAATTATCACTAATAGTCTTTATTACATTATTTATTGGAAAAAATTAAACTATTTTAACTAACATTTGAGTACTTCTAGTATTTAAATTACTGATACATGTGTAATGAATATTACTGTTTGTTAGAAATTATACATATACTCTACTCTTGAGTAAATATTATTATACTATTAAAGATTTATTTGAAATTACATTTTTATGATAATTGTGAAATTTTCATTGTTTTTTCGTGCTCAATTTGCTTATTATTTCAATAATGCGGGATTGTTTTTGTATAAAATTTATACATAGTTGCAATTGTAAAACTGTCATTCATAATGCTTCAAAATTAAGGCTCTTTTAATATTTCTAAAAGTTGATGTAAATTCATAACTAAATAACACTATTAGACAGCAGTTGCAAAAATGTCATTAACTGTAAAATATTATGCT
>JAPDSC010124110.1:0-22962 GCA_026290005.1 Latrodectus geometricus | reverse complement strand
ATAAAAATGAAAATCTTTTTAAATAAACAATTTAATTTATAACTTTTACCGTATTTGTACAAATTTTACACTTACACATTTTGCACTGCGGAAATAGTCAATGGACGATTAAATATATTTTAACTCTTCAAAGAAATGCATTAAAAGAAACAACTGAGAATATTGTTCAATTTGATAACGATTTAAATTGAAGTTTGGTAGTATTTTTTAATTAATTTATAATAGGTGATTTGACACAGGTTATGATATTTATTCTGGTTATTGAAAGGTAGTCAGCTCTAGCTTTCGGTACAACTATTCGTAGATTCGAACGCCATCTTGCACATTGCTGTTTGTAGTGGCTCAGAATCGATTTCAATCTGCAAGTCTTATCCCTCTGTTGTGAAAACAAATAGCCATTTAACGAGAAATAAAACTTATATAACTTTTTAATTCAAATTAAAATAGTTAATACAGGACTAAAATAAAAATATAACTTGACAGTGATAATTTTAACCATTTCTTTATTTAGTTTTATGTAAAATCTCAGATTTTTGATGTCAGTTAATAATTTAGGATGACATTTTTTGAAATACATACACTAAGCACACACATGTAAATGCACCTAGTATACATGAGGCTAAAATTAAAGAAATGTCTGAACCTTAAGTCACTTAATTTACATAGTTATAGGAGTTTTTATAGGACATATGTATGGACTTAGCTTCGAAAGCTTTCTGTGTCATATAAAGCTCATGATTCTTCAACTTTCGTCTAGCTATTAAGATGAAATCAAATAATACTTATCATTAGAAAAATATCATCAGATAAGTATACTTATCATTAAATAAGTATTGCTAATTAAATTGCTTTTTAATATGTACTGAAATCATTAACATAGTTTATTTCACTGTCTATATTTCTAATTATTTGTATTTCAATTAATCGGCTTTATGATTATTTATTTTATAGTTAAAAAAAATATGTTAAATTATGTACTTTTTATTACATCGATTATATTTCATGTTCCCAAATAATTCAGAGAAAAATTTCATTAAGAAACATGTTTTGGGTTTATAAATCTGCTAATGTTATTTACAATATTATTTACACACATTTGTTTATGTTTTCGTATTAAAAACAGTGGCTAAAATTTTATGAAATTGACTTTCATGAATTTTAGTATACTTCAATGCATTAGTTCAATGCAAAGTTCTTGATTAACTTCATTTCATTTGGTTAAGTCTCTTACTCACACACGCATTTTTCCTTTTAGGAAAAATTTAATTTCCGAGTATTTCCTTTTGTTTCAAATCTTATGTGCAACTTTGAATAAAATCATGAATTGAAATTTAAAGAAAGTTAGTATTTAGTTTATAAGCATCAGTAATTTAAATGTGAGTGTTAATATGTGCTTGATAAAATTTAAGGAAAATAAACATTTAGTTTATGTGCATAAAATAAAATTGTTCTAAAAAGTAAGAATATGTAGGACTATAATTTGGTCACTAAAATGTTTATTTTTTGAAAGAAAAATAATTTCCTTTACATATATTTATCCATAATTTATAATTCCGTGGATTCTTAGATTTATTTTTCTCTTATTCTTCTATTATGCTGAAATTTATTTATTCTATTTTTTACAATTACATTAAGTTCTTTTAATGAGAATAAGATTAATTTCAAATTATAATATTATTGCTTAAATTTTCCTTACATGTGTATGTTTTCGTAAATTTCAAAGTTATATAAATTTACTCAATTTATTTATTCAAGATGGGAGCTAAGATATTATTTTTAATATTACCCTATTTACTTTCATATTCGTATAACTGCAATGTCCTTATTTTTCACCTTGACATAAAACATGGAATTGATTCTCCAATGATACTTTTAAATAGATATGTGCAAACATTTCCTTGACACAGAGCATTTTTTATAGTAGAATTTACTTATTTACATTTCCCACTATTCATGTATGTAAAATTCACATGAAATATTTAAAGCCTACATTTGTTTTATTTGAATACATATTTAAAAGCTGTACATAAAAATCAAATTAATTCTTATAAATGTAATTATTAAATCATTAAAAATCTTAAATTTTCCATACATTTCATTCATTTTAAAGAGAATTCTCATAAAAACAAACATTTGATTTGTTTTTGATGTTGAAATGTTTCTTTATATAGTAAAATATGCCTTTTATGCATTTATTTTAAATGTTGATAGTTTAATAAATTTATCAGAAAAGAGTTTATGGATTTATGCATGTAATAATCCATAACAGCTGGTTTTGATATTTTATTTTAATAAAGAAACAAATCTTTGATATTTTATGTCATCAACAGCAGGTTAAAAAATGATTTTAAAGTAGCACAGAATATGCAGTTTTCAAAATAAAAAAAAATAGGTTTTAATAATTGAGAGTTATTAATTTGAATCCCATATTTATGAAAGATATTTTGTTTTTGTTAACTTTCTTTTTAAACTTTGCAATATCTAGTATATATTTTGTAATTGATTCTTCTTTTGATTTAATTAAAGCAAAATTTTTAGAATGATGTGATTATGAATTTTTAATTTTAACTTACATAAACTTAATTTATTGCTTATTATTTGCTTATAATTTATAAAATATTTGAGATATTAAACACAAAATACTCTGTGTGTTTACTTTTCGTAATAATAAGAATGAAAATAGTTGTAAAAATATCATGTGATCAATTTTGATAAACCTGCTGAAATCGTAAATTCTATATAAAAATAGGTTTTTCTGATTTTAATTTATATAAACTTGATTTATTGAATATTACTTGATAATAATTTTTAAAATATTAATGCTAAAATTAAAATAATTTGTTCATCTACTTTTTATAATATGAAGATTTAAAATAGTTGAAAAAACACATCGTTAACACTGATAAATTCTCTAAAAATTTAAATTACATTGATGTCTACAATGCTGTGTTTCACAGACAAACAATGAGATGTAAACAATCTTTAAGAAAGTGCACCAGAAAAGTACTAATGTGCAAATAATTATCCCCATTTTTATTCAAGATATTTAAAAAAAAATATTTCAGCTTTTAATGTTATTTTTATTAGAAATTAAAATATTTACATCATTGGAATATTTATTATTGTAACTAAAGAAATGGTAATGAATAGTAAGATAAAAAAATAAACTTTCAGAGATAAATTAGAAAGGTTTTTAGTTGTAATGTTCAGTTTCTGAAATTTCCCCTCTTTATAATTTCTCATGATGTATTTTCTGTAATAAATTTCTAAGAATGTTCCATGGAGATTTAAAATCACGTCACATGTTTGATAATGATGTTATCAAGGTTATCCCGTCTGTTTTATGATTTTTTTAAAAATATATTATAAAATAAATTAATTTTCTTACAGTCTAGCGTGACCTAGAAGTTTTAAAAATTTTTCTTAGCTTTTGTTAGAAAATACTATGTTTATAAATCACATGTCCATTGCGAAATGAATGCATATAGGGTTTCTAAAGCCTTTATTACACATTCATATAAATTTTGTAAAGCGGTAGACCATATATTATAATGAGGAGATTTAATGACTGTTCATTAATTTCGACTAGTGAATAAATGCAACATAATTTAAATTCTGAAACCAAATATGATTTATTTAACTCTTCTTGTATTAACAGTATCATTTTAGTTATTTTATGTAACTGGGCAACATCAAAAATTTGTTGTCATTGTTTATAACAGCTACTGTCCACAGACGTAAAATAACTGAGCAAAAATTAGTCCAACTAATTTAAATACTTCACAAATATTTTGTATTTTGAATAATTCATGTTATAATATTCTTCCATGACTATCATAATCATGTACAATTATCATAAACATTGCAAAATATCGGTGACCAGGATATTAAATTTTAAAAAGTAAATTGTTACTGAGTACTTAAGTTCAAGTACATATATCTTGTTGTGATGACAAAATATTCCTGTTTAATTTGTTTTATAAAAAATCTCACAAAATTACATCAGTTGATAACTTCATAATATTTTTTCTCTTTTGTAATAAAATTGTCCTTAAGAACATTAAGAATAAGTAAAAATTCGGTAAAAATTTATTGTACGGTCGCTCTTGACGATTTTTTCAAAAAATTGCCAAACATCTCGCCAATTTGCACAAGCGAGGTTTAAAAATAAATAGATTATTCCTTTTTTCATTTGTCGATTCCCATTTTCTCAGAATCCCCCATTTTTGATAGGTTGGAATCCCTCATCTGTGGAAAATGTGCCAACTTTGGAAAATGCTCCAAGAGCGACCGTACAGTAAATCTGAGCCAAAAATTCATAAAACTTTCTTTTATTTGTTTCTGCATAAGATATATATTATAATCGCAATTACTCTTTATTAGAGTTGATATAAAAAAGGTTCTATTGTAAAATTATAAGGAAGTTAATCATTATTTTGGGTAAGCAAAATTATTTAATCACTGAAGTGGATATGTGAGATACAAAAATTCGTAATCAATAAACAATTACAGTAGCTAGATTATTTGTTTTGATACGAGATGAAGCAAAAATATTCTAGTTTGATTTAAGGAAACGCCGTTATCGAAAGTCATGCTTGACATAAAATATTTTGTTTAATACAAAAATGGTCACGGATTTATAGAATCATATCCGTTTTTATCCGAATAAGGATTTATAGAATAATACCAATTATCGGTATAGGAAACATAATAAATCTCAGTTCAAGTGGGAACAGATTTATATATATGTATACATTTTTTGTCTCTTGTATGAATGAAACGCTTTTACATTGAAAATATCATTTCCTTTTATATCACTTCAAATTAATAAAATATAATTAAAAAACCATTTCTGGTTTTGTTGATTGAAGATAAAATTATATTAATGAATTATATGATCAGTGATACTGACGGCAAGTGGCTAAATGGTTAACGTTCCTGTCTCCTGCGCTGGTGGTACCGGGTTTGAATCCCGGTTTGGACATGGATGTTTCTTTTCTCTCTCTCTCTCTCTGTATTTTTGTCCGTTTTGTTGTAATTATTCTGAGATGATGTATGTATGTGGCCCGCTCTATAAATGAGTTTGTGGTGGTGTGACGTGGACAATGGTACTCGTACCTCTGTTACTTGGTTCACAGGTGCCCACCGGGTAATGCTAAAAGGAATAGCAGTTTCCGGCCTTGTTGTGGGCAACGAGACAAGTCACCCAGTAGACCCCACCATTAGGAAAAAAATTAGTGATATTTTACATTGATTAAACTTCTCGTTTTAAATATTTCCTTTTATTTTAAATGTTATTTTAATGTAAGAAATTCAGAAAGTATACTGGGAATTCAGTATTTAAAAAAGGAACATTAAATATTTGGGTAGTTGTTACAACAATTAAATTATGTTGTAAATTATATATTTCGCTATTCATGTGATATTTTATTAAATATATTGCAATGTAGTACCAGATAATCATGTTAATTCACTGGTTTCGTTTACCTATTTGAGTATATGGTATAAAATGTGACCAAAATTTATCACTTAAAATAATCAGATCTTAATAGTCAGCATAATTATTAAAAGTATTAATGCAATTAAAAATTATAATTCTTAATTTTAAGGTAATTTACGATTTGCGTATTTTAATCTTAAAGTTCATTAATTTCCCTTGTGTAATTCTTCTGAAGTAATTATCCTTTTGAAAGAAATTATTTTACATTTCTTATCATTATATAAATGTAATTTATGACACACATCTCAAGATGTGCCATAAATATAATATATTTAAAAGCATTGTTTATGCATGACATTTCAGAATAAAAATGTATGCTGAATCGGCAATTAATGTTTATTGGCTGTTCAATAGCTGATGGGTCTAACTCTATCTTAGTGGTGTACACTTGTAATGAATGGTTCATGATCCAATTTAAGGAATTCGTTTTGTTTAAATTGATCTTTAATAAAAATTGAGTGGAGTGGCAAATTAACAAAACCTATCTAGTCTATCCAATCTGATATGAATAAAAAACCCATGATTATAAGTTTAATGCTCTTAAGAAGAAACATGGGCTCAGATTAAGCAGTACGGTCGCTCTTGGCACGATTTTCCAAAGTTGGCGATAAATAATATTTTCTGGAAACCCAACCAATTCTGACCAATCACAGATGAGGTATTCGACCAATGAAAAATGGGGTATTCTGACAAAAGGGGAACCAACCAATGAAAAATGGAATATTCTGTTTATTTTCAGACCTCGCTTGTGCAGATTGGCGAGGTTGGCGATATTTTTGGAGATTTTTGAATAAGTCGCCAAGATTGACCGTACAGTAAATTTTTACTTTTTTGAGCAGTAAAAATTTACTATATAAAGTTCGAACACGGAAACACATACCGCATACCTTTGGGGGAAGTTTTGAATTTAGTAAATGTTTTTGTGAATTTTAAAGTTTTTCAAGTTAACTTGGATTTTTTATTTTATCAGAAAGATCGAGAGTACTGAGGATATTCATCAACATTGTATTTTGGCAAACCTAGCTTAATAATAGCAAGACAATTTAGAATACTTTGTTTTAACAATGTACTTTCATTGGTAGGATTGTAAGCATAAGTGAAAAAAATTTCTTTTTCTTAAAATATCTTAATATTTTATTATTTTATGTTTTTCTATTATTAATCGGTCACAATTGATTTATTTACAGTGAAGCTGTATCGTAACTAATACGTCAATTTCGTGATACCTAACCACTAAGACATTTAAAAACATGAAAATTATGCATTGTTTTAATGCATAATTATGCGAAAATTATGCAATATTTTCAAAGCTATTTAGCTATAATTAAACGACTTCTATCAACATGCGATTAATGGAATTCAGTGGAAATTGCTTGAAACCATGGAACTATGTTTATCTCTTAAAAATCGATGCCTTCCAAATACATTCGAACAATTTTGAATTGAATGAGATGAATTATCTGATTCTTCACTCATATTGAACAATTGAATTAATCCGAAGCAAAAGGGCAAAGATCAAATGGCTTGTGTCATCGTAGAAGTGGTCAAATCAACGTTAGAGAAAATTTCCGGCCATGACTTCACCATTTGGGAAAAATCGATGTTTCAATTGATCTTGGTTAAACAACTCGTATCAACGTCAAATGTTTCATGGATCTAAGACATAATCCAATTTGATCAATGGAAAATGTTGTTTTCAGAATCTAAGAGACGGTTTTCTTGTTGGCTCTTTGCAAGGGTCGTGTGATAGCAAATTTATGAAAACATAGAAAGAATAAAGTCCAATTCAAAAATGGAAAATATTCTTCAAATGAGAGTTTATGAATAATTGATAAGCAATTTTTTTAAAAAAATGCAAATTTTTGCAAGATTTTTGAAATTTGAAAACTAATTATTGAGAACAACAGGTAATTTTCACAGTTTTGAAAATATTTCCCAACAAAATAAAGTAACGTACTTGTGACCTTAACTGTAAAGAAAGAAACAACCACTTTATAGTTAATAAAAGTAAATATTTTTTTTAAAAAGCACAATTGAAAAAAGTTAAAAAAACTAACTAAACAATTGTTAACAATTAAAAAAAGTTATTGGTATACTCTGTAACATCATTAACAATAATGAATCTCATTGTTATAGGACAACAATAAAATTTATGCTGCATTGTTTTACATAATTTTCATCACTTGAGTTAAAAAACTAGGTGTTTTAAACTGCATGTTTGAAGTTTTGCTTTATCTCTGTTATTTTAAGTTAAATTAAAAAAACGATTTTCTTAACATCTGAATAAAAAAATCAACGATGCCTTTTGGTGTGGGAAAGTGGTTGAGAAAAAAAATGTAAGTGTTCGATATTTTTCTAGAATAATTATGTAAATTGGTGAAAAATTTGGTAAATTGATAATTTAATAAATATATTAACGAAATTGACTCTTGTTTTTAAAATAAAACTAATTAGTAGAAATATTAAAAATGGAAATAAAAACTTAATTGTATATATTCAAGCCAAGTTACATTTAATTTAAAAACAGAAACAATGTAAAGTTTATTATTTGATTTCAAGGACATTTGTTTTGTTTACCCACATTTATTCATATTAACGCATATTATATTACATTATTGTGTAATAAGGTAAATTTTACAGTCAGAGTAGAGCGATTTGGTGATTTTTTTTCACTAAGCTGAGGATGACATAGCATTGGAATTTAAGCAGCAACCCTATTCAACGGTTCATTCTAAAAGATAGTAACCATAAATAAAATTGAAAAAAGAGGGGGGGGGGACAAATAATGATCAACCCAAACAATATATGAGAACACAGTAATCACATTAAAATTGATTAAAGCATTTTGGAAATCATTATTTAAAAAAATGCTACAAGAAAAAAGGTAAAGTGAATGATATTATGGATATAACGTTACTATCAAAAAGAACTATTACCTTAATTAAAGTTACTTACACTTAATTAATTCTGCACAAAGATAAATAGAATATTCAGTTTTGTAATTGATAGATAAGCGTTAGCAATTAACTTTCATAATAAAATCATTTTGTAGAAATGATTGGGTTTTAAATAGAATTTTATGAGTTATTAGAATTTAAAAATATATTTTTTTAGATTTGATTAAATGATTATATAATAAAAAAATAAATAGTGCGTCCATTTCACCAACCCTTTTCCATATAACGGTTACCGGTTCCATATTACGGTTAGAGTCCCCTTCTTCGCCAACTTGGCGATAAACTCGCCAAGTGCGGTAACGTTTTTTATCCTTAATGTGCTCTTTAGGGAAAGCTCTTGAGGAGAGAATTTGAAAAATTAATGAAAACAAATTTTTATTGAAATTATTAATACACTGATTAATACACTTAATAAAATTCAGAGACAATTAATATTTTTAATTTGAAATATTAATTTTTATTAATATTTCAGTGTATTTTTTTGTAAACAATGTATTTTTTACTATTCGTAAGAAAGACATTTTCACTTTTGCTATGACAATGAAAACATTCGTAGAAAATTTTCGTCGCCACTGCAACGGTGTTTTTGAAAACCCGCCAAGCAGGAAACCAGGGAGTGTTTCATAAATTAAAAATAAACATGATCTTTATCATAGAAGTGGTAAAATCTTTTAATTCCATACATTACACCTCAATGCACAATATTCAGGTTTGTTGAAATTTCACAAAACAAATTTTTAGCATTAAATGTAAATTTAAAAATTGAAACGGCACAAATTGGAATTATGTTGTTGTTGATTCACAACACAGTTCGACAAATTCAGACCATATCCATGAATCCGGTTACCTTTAAAATATCAAAAACAAGAAGAGGGTAAGTAGTATTCCCAATGGTGACCCAAACATTCCAAGATGTGTTAAACAGAAGTTAGTGGCATTTTGGATAAAATGTTAGGGTGTCTCACCCTTAGAAATTAATCCTTCTTTGCATAGTGGTGGAAATTTCCATCATAACCTATAATGCCCAAAAATTATATAAAAGAACAAGTTCATTTTAAGTTGATCGTGTTTGGATACCTTTTTAATGTCCATTGCATAAAAAGAAACATAGCTGTCAAAAATAAACAAGTGTCATTATCAGTGAAACGAGCTTAAAGTTGTCTCATTCCGCTGTTTGTTGTAGTTGCAATAAACGTATGATTTCGTTTATAATTTTGTTTTATTATATTAGAGTTTCTATTGCTAAAAAATTGAAAATGAGTGGAAGAAAGGTTTGTAACACGTGTTTCTGTTATATTCCTCTTTTATTTCTATTTAATACTAAGCTAATGATCTAACTTTGGATGATGATGGAAGTTTTTAGCATATTGTTTTTTGCTAAATTTATACTATAAATATATACTAAGATTTTTTTAACTATTTTTCCTTTAATTTTGAACATGAATTATATCAACTTGATTTATTTCACCAATAAAGAAAAAATCATGCAAAGAAGGGTTAAAAGATATTTTAAACTAAAAATTAAAATTGGAATTGTAAATCTCGTTTATTAACTCTCCTGACTTATTAACCCCGTGAAATCATAATCACATGTTGAGTACGTTTTTTTAACAATTGAAAAGTGAAATGGTTTACTTATCTTTAGTTATGACGTAAAAATTAAAAACACTTTACTATATGAAAATATATTGGAGACTTAAAATTCAAACACGGACATACACAAACATGTAATATTAATAATCTACACTAGATATTTTTTACCTGACAAACGTCAAGTGTTGATGAGTTGTAAAGTGATGAATCGACTCCATTAACATCCATTCATCACTAGACTTGCTACATTTGGCTATTAAGCATTTTTGGTTAATTCATTTGTTGACTGGAAAAATCGCGAAATTTTACCACATTTGGCTACATTTTGCACTTGGCGAGCAGTGAGTGACCGCAAAGTTTCTTTTGGATTTTAATGTAGTTAAAAGAATGTTACATACAAAGTTAACATAAATTTTAATGAGTTCACGTCATGCGAAAAATGAATTGATTATAATAAATAATAATATATGACAGAAAATCACAAGTAAATTATTGATATCTATTGAAATGTTATTGCAAATTTGAATTATTTTGTATCATATTTAAATTTAAACAGTAATAATAATACAAAATTAGATGAGAAATGTGTTCGTAAATGTGGAAATTTCTTACTAAAGTTTAACTTTTTCTTATTTTTAAATATATAAATATTTACTTGGTAATTATAAAAAGATTCATAAAATGTTACACAAAAATGAACTGCATATATTTAGAAAAATAATAAATTTTATATTCCGAACTTTTGTTTCCAATTAGAATAGGCTTAATATTGAAAATTACAGAGTAAATTTTATTTGGAATATCAACTTAGTCAAGAAGATGTGTTTTATTTAGCAATAAATTAGGTTAAAATTTTTAAAATATTTTATTAAAATTTAATTTTAATCTGATTTTTTAATACTTTTCCAAATAAAAATCTTTATATTCTAACCATTTCAAGTAGTTTTATTTTTTTCAATACTTAATTGGATGAATTAATTAGACATGAATTTTATTTTATTAGATATATAATTAGATTATTTATATCTTATTCTTTTGGTATTCATAAAGTATAACAGATTAGTTTTCATATACTTTGTATACTGATAAATTTTCAAAATGGTTAAATTAATATGTTAAAGTATATTTATAAATATATTTTCATTTCTTTAATTTGCTTTTGTCTGAAAAATAAATAATTAAGTATATAATTTCAGGGTCAACATCAACCGCAAAGGAGTTCATAAATATCACTATTTTGTAGAGGAAGGCGTCGAAGTAAAAAAGGTTAAGAAAAAGCCTTTTAACGATCCTTCATATTTTAAAGATGTCATTCAGGATAACTATGACGTGATTCAGCCTTTTAAAGGTTGGATAGGGGATGAATACCTAGACCTGAGCCTGGCAGTGCCAGAGACTCAATAGATTGAATCAGTATCTCTCTAAATAATAATATATATTCCAGCCATTCAAATATGTCATTTAAAATTTGCAAGATCAGATAAATAATTATACTGAAATTTCTTATGTCATTTATTCTTCAATTCTTTTTGAACTTATGAACTCATAAGAAAGAAAATTCCTCAAAAATGGTACTTAAGTGAAAACAATATTAACATCTTTGCCTAAATAATTATGGAAGATAATTTAAATTATTCCCTGAAGATAATATAGATGTTTTGTTACCAATTTGATAAATGTAAATAACTTATCTTTTACTACTACTACTTATCTTTTACTTTACTAAACCTGAAAAATGGAGAAAGAAATTACTTTATAATAAAAATAGGAATAATCCATTTGGAAGAACATTGACTGCAATAACATACTATTTACATACATATGCTATTAATAGACTGTTTTTTATCGTCAAGTAATTAATAAAGTAATAAGGAAATGCAGAAATACATAGCAGAATGTTAATGCATACTTTCACATAACTTCAAATCATATCCCTCCATATTACAATATTTAAAATTTTAATCAAGTAATTTATATGAAATGAATCAGGTTTCAGATTACGAAATCTTCTCTGGATATCAATATTCAACGGCATAGATTAAAATGGATAAAGAATATCTTGTGACAATGAGATTTTTTTCACATTTGTAAGAAATATTTAAGAAAGTGACGAAGAAACTCAATGATAAAACTTATTTAAAAATTTAGTTATAAGAAATGTCTTACACAAATATACCTATTATATAACCGATCTCATATCTTTCATTTGAATTTATTTTTATTAAAACCAGCAGCAACGAACAACTTAATGTGCTTCAAGCAACTAACTTCAAATTCAAGAATGTTCTGCACAGAAAAAATAAAAGTTAAATAAATCTTCTCGAGAGGTGATTCAAACAATTGATTTTATTTTCGGAATCAAATAAAAAACTTAAAACCATATTAAAAAAAACTTTTAAAAGGACAATTATAATTACTGCAATGATAAAAATATTCAAAAGGTATTTCAATAATTGTTATTAAATTTCTTGGTTTTAATATTTATGAATGTATTTACAAATTTTAATGATTTCAATAAATGTATTTTTCCTGTGCTTTGTTGATTATTTTAATATATAAGACTTTTGTAGTGTTCTTCAGATTTTTATTGCATAATATATATTCCAGGTTTCATTTATTTAAAAATTATAAATGATACCTGAACTAATATTAATATTTTTTCTTATTCTTTTTAAAAAGTATAGTATATACGCATTTATTAGATCATCATTTTCATCAAAAGTTATGCAAATAAATTTGGATCGTTTTTTTAAAATGTGTCGGAAAAATCAGAACAGTCAATTAATATTTTTATTAAAACAATTAGGTAAAAACTATGTTTTAATTCATATTATCATTTCTTAATTATAAAATAAAACATGCATTTGCTAAATATAAATGCAAAGTGGTAGCTTAATTATAATAAACAATATTATATGAACATGAGGTCATTAAAGTGCAACATTTGGCTATTATAAACATTTGGTAATATATTTTTTCTCAAGAAAGGTCTGCGATATAATACATAGGTACCAAAAATAATACGATTGTATTCTCTTTTAACACAATTACATGGTTTTATTTTTAAATCAAAATTCTAGAGATAAAATATTTTAATAAATTTATATATATGTGTGTGTGAGATAGGCATAAAATATTTTATTGAATCCGTAATATTGAATTTAATAGCTAATTAGTAAACTAATATGAGAAACTTCTAGATAATAGTATGACAAGTTATTTTTTATATAAAATATTTTCAAATTAACATTATTAAGCATTGTTTCCTATCCACTATTGTATTTTTTTATGAAATTTATTCTAAAAATAATATTGATCCTATCTATTTACCTATCTATATACTCAGTAACTCTAGTTCATGTGCATGATTTTTAACAATTTAGGCAAAAATTACGTATACTTTATGTCTAAAATATGATGAGATGTGCTTAATTTTTAAAATTAATCATTTAACCGAAATGCTTTTGAATGAAAAATGAAGAAAATAACGAAACATTAAACAGAGTACAACATAATACCTTAATTTCATTAAAATAATCAGAATTTTATTTCTCTTACATCAAAATATAATTATTAATTAATAAGAATATGCTATTAAAGTAATAAAATCAAATAAACATATACTTTAAATATTCCTATTTGCTATCATTCTAGTCCATTCTTCCATAATAAAAATATCATTGAACGTTTCAGATCGTGTAATGATTGTTTTGAAATTAATTTTTGTTTGCATACATATTTATGATATTTAAAAAATATAATTATGCTAATATTTAGGTTATGAATATTCAGAGAAAAAGCTTATTAAATTTTATTTGACTTTGACATTGATAATAACAGATTCGTTTATGTTCTTTATGAAAATGTTAGAATATTTTGCTTTAGTTTGCAGCCAACGTTTAGTTGAGCAACATCCAATTGTATTTCTTTTCTGACTTGTAGATAACATATTGAAGTGTGTTTGTTAAAATATAAGCATTTATCCGAAATATTTTGAAATGTATGCTTACTTTTGTTTACTTGATTTTAAAGGAGAGTGTTCTGAAATTTATACCAGCAGAAATTTATTTTGCTGGAAACTTATTCCTTTAAACAAAGTATTTAGTTGTTTATTTTTAAAAATATTTCACCATTTACATAAATTTAAAAGTGTATTTTGTTTACATTTCCTAGGTTAGCTAATGTCATTGGATTGATTTGTTACGCGTTTGATTGCTGTGCTAAAAACTTATCAGAAAGATATATATGTAACTTATTTTTAAAACGAGAAAATTATCTTCATCATTTAAATTGATTGTAGAATCACGTGTTACCCCTTTATCTCACTTAGCTCTAGTATTATCTTTCTCTTGGAAATCTAACATTAATTTACATATAAAAATACAGAATTTAATAATTTAAATAACAGAGCAAATACACTGAAAACAATGCATTTGTTGTGTTGTAGAAAAAATGAAATGAAAAAGGAATTTAAAATAAGTTTATAATTCCAAAGAAGGACTGTAGTATATAAGAACACTAAATTTTTAAAAGAGTTTCTTTTTCTCAATGAAATAATTGTTTCCTATTGTTAGATGTTAAAACTTTAATTAACATAAAGCATCGTAACTATATTTAATTCAAAAATTAAATCAGAAGTATAATGGTATTAAAGATAATTTTCGTTTGAATAAAAATAATAGAATAATTTTTAAAATATTTTTATTTATGATATTATCAGTAAAAAACTTGTGTGTGCAGAAAGTTTTAAAATAATAAATCGTGAATTTAAAAAAAACTGTCTGCCATAATCTTTTATGATATTGGTTTCATTTGAAGCACTAAATTATTTTTGACTATAAAAAAATAACAATAAATGTTTGAAATATTCATATGAAGTAAAGTAAGGTCTTTCATATAGAACATAAAAATAGCGAAAATTATATTCTTATTAAATGCAGTAAAAAACTTCGTTTTATAATAGAATAAATCAAAATGTTGTTATTAGTGGAAAAGGAATTTTTTAATTACAATAGTTATATCTTATTAGCGAAAATCATAAAAAATATGTCTTATATTGAAAAAACAATAATATAAAATATTTTATCACCTTCTACGGAGTTAAAACATATTTGTTGTTGCTGCATGCCCCCGTGGTCAGCAGCGCTAGACCAAGTCCATAAGTGTGCACACCCTTAAAAAGTCCAGCACCATAAGTGAGTTTTCAGATAAGTCTCTCCTAGGGAGACCAAGACACTCAAGGATATGTTCTGGAATAGCCTGTTTAGTTGAAAACTTGGAGCAAATGTCAAATTTCTTCGAGCCCTCGGAAAATTTCAAAGTTCTAAGGTGGCCACTTCTGAATCGGGTGAGAATAGTTTGTACCTGTCCATTGAAACCTGAAGCCAGGGAGCTTCCCGGGCGAGCGAGACGAACTGTACCAGTGTTGCTCAGGAAGGACAATCCTAATAGTTCTATTCTTGTGTTTAATATTTGAGTGTATCTAAAGAGAGATGAGAGGTGCTAGCGGTACACAGGCCTCAGCAGCTCCAGCTTTTCCGCAATTTCAAGTGTCCGCAATTTTATTTCCGTCAACAACAACAGAAATCAATGGATAAAAGTTAAATGATTCCTTGCATCGAGACTTAATTATTTATGAAAAAACGAATTTTAAACATTAGAAATATTTTCTAAGACAATTTCTGAAAACAATAAAACTTGGAAGTTTTTTAAGACAATTTCCGAAAACAATAAAACTTAGAAGTTTTTTAAGACACATCTATAATTTAGTTCTTTTTTTAAGCATCTGCACATACATGATACTACCTAATGGATAACATAAAAATTGAAAGGTGACATGACTATTCATGTTCATTGTATATGGCCTTTTACAGGATTCTTTTTATAGAAAAACCTTTAGAGATGGATTTTTTCTAATAATGTCAATTATTTCAAAATGAATTGTAAAAGCTCCCACCCTCATAAATTGAATATAAAATCTTTCAAGCCAATAAGTACAAACCTACCATTGAAAACTTTTTTTTTATTTCTAATGGTGGGCACCCTTGAGCAAGTAAGTACATTAGCCCATTTGCCGCAACAAGGCCGGAAATTGCTACTCATTTTATCGTTACCCGGTTGGCACCGGGGAACCAAGTCACGGAGGTACGAGTAGCATCGCCCACGCCACACCACCACAAACCCGTTTATAGGGCGGGCCATATTCATCCATCATCTGAGGA
Source organism: Latrodectus geometricus (assembly GCA_026290005.1). Classification (NCBI taxonomy): domain Eukaryota; kingdom Metazoa; phylum Arthropoda; class Arachnida; order Araneae; family Theridiidae; genus Latrodectus; species Latrodectus geometricus. The sequence continues at coordinate 6,691 of JAPDSC010124110.1, read as the reverse complement.
AAGGACAAGAAACACAGAGAGAGAGAAAGAGAAAGCACATCCATGCCCGAGCCGGAATTCGAACCCAGGTCCTCCCCATCCGTAGTCAGTTACGCTAACCACTAGACAGGTAGTGGGCGGGCCATTGGAAAACTTAAAAGAAATTTTAAAACGTCTATTTTAAATTAGAAATTCTAAAATCATTAAAGACTATTACTTTGAAAATCCTGAGATTTATTGAAGATGAAGAGATTTTCTTTTATTTTGAAGTGTCTCTTTTATTGATTAAAGAGAGTTTTTGAAAGTGAAGTGATTATTCATAGTTTCTGATTTAGTATATTTTTGTAATTTCAAATTGTATCAATTTTCTTAGCATATATAAAATAATTTATGTACACTATTTCCAAATATAAATATTAATAGTTTTAAAATTGTCTTCAAGATTGATGATTTATTGCATAAAACTTACAAACATTGTAAAATATATTAAATATATTCATGCAATAATAAAAATATTCCTTAAATTTATAAATCTAATTTTGAATATTATTATAAACTTTATGGTTTTGTATAAGCTTTATAATTATATTCAAAATTATTTATAATAATATTTAAAGTATTGTGAAGAAAGTAAGTAACATCAACAGGCTGATTTTATAGAAATTTGCTATAAAATTTGTAAACAATTCAGTGAAAATACAGTAAGTTGTAAATATTTCAACAGAAGGATTTTTCTTTTAGTGCTATTCATCTAAGATTTTGAAAATAAAAAGCAAAGTATTCTTTTACGAAATTTTATTTTCAAAGAAAATCAGTAAGTCTGAAAAAAATATAGAGGAAATGATATTTATGTGCACAAATAAACAATATCTAATGTTTCTTATAATAATATTGTTTGATATATTTTAAAATTATCTTATTTTGTGGCTTAAAGTTTACTAAGATTTTCAGTTTGACCTCTGCAACAAAACTATATTAATGTAATATTATAGCGTTAATACTAATCTTTAAATTTATTATAAATTATTATCGATTATCATTTCATATACTATTCATATACGGCATTTTATATATAGAACAATTCTTCCAAATAAAAGCAAAATTATTTTTTATAGAATAATAATTTATAGAAAAATCGATTTTCATTTATGTTTTAAAATAATGAATGACACACTTACATAATTTAGAAAGTCTATTTTTTTAATTTATAAATATTTTACTGAATAGATATTTATTTCTGCGTTTCTTCTAAATAAATTTTCACATTTGTTTTAATTGAATACGAAAATGAACCCTTTCTTGAATTCGAGCATTTGAGTTTTCGAAGTATTTTATGCATGATATATTTAACATTTAGTTAATAATTTTATTTTACATGCTTATTCATTTATAAATATACATCAATGAATAATATTTCCAATTTGTCTACTGTAAAAATGTATGTGAATAAATCATGTTAAATAATAACATTTTAATCGATCTTTCATAAAAAATGCGCCATTGTTCTTACTAATTATTATCGATAAATCTGAAATAAAAAATTGATTGAATGTCAGAATATTTAAGCAATATTAAGTTTTCAAATAAGTACACAACATATAACTTACAAACATTTTTACATTATTTATTCACACACTTCGATGAAATTATAAGTTTTTTAAATTTTGAATACAAAGCATAAAAATGTAACATACATTTTAATCAGGATTAGACAGTATTCGAATGTAATGGTACTTTCTAAGCCTAGAAAAAAATTGGTTTTGTAATATTATTTATCTTTTTAACGTTAGTGTTATATACTGTGCGCATGTTAAGTACGTTTTAATTAGTGTAACTAACTTACTTTTAAAATAGTCAATTTGTAGTATTTCATGATTGTATTTCAACCAAGTATCCATTAGTGTTTACATTATTATTCCTTTTATCTTTTCATTAGTTTTCTATTATAATTATTTATATTCAGATTAAATATCAAATCATTTTAATAAGCTAATTACAGGAGGTTTCGTATCAATATATTGAAATAGCTTACAAAACTCTTGAACACTAGCAAATTATATAATATTTCTCTTTTCTGGAATAAATTAGTATCTTTAAACAGCATCAAATTCAATGATTTACTCAATTATAAATTCAAATTCGCAAATGTAAGGCATAGTTTCCAGATGTGTTTCCTAAAAATTGACAATGAATTCTCTTGTAGTCTTAAATTCTCTTATTCTTAAGAATTCTTACCGAATTATGTTTACTGATGAATGATCCTAAAAAAAGAAAAGAATAAAAAATTAACATTGCACAAAATGCCATTTGTGTGATAAGGTATCTATTTTACATAACAAAACACAAACATAATTAAAATATTTAACATGATGATAAATTTAAAGAGTTACGCATTTATTGCTATCTTTGACATCAAGACAGAAATTGTATAATTTTATTAATCTACTTTCCAAATTCCTCTAAGACATTTTTAGTAATTTTCGTTTGAAATTTCAAGTAAAATTAATAGGTCTTTGACACTATATTATTTTATTTAAATCCTATATTAATTTATTGACTTTTATAGTAAAATATATCCAGAATAAATATGCTTTTTCAATAAACATCCTTTCGAATAACCTTTTACGACTTTTTCGCGTACCATGTAATTTCTATAAATCCAATGTTTTGGTAATTTATTCAAATCACATATTAAATCTACAGGTCACGAACTGTATTTATTGCGAATTACATACAAAAAAGTACATTTGAATCTATATTTAAGCAACTTTTTAAATCTAGAATAATTTTCTTCGTAAATATTAAGAATTATGGAAACATTTGAGTTAATAATTGTTGTTTTCTTATCCATGGAATAAAAATATGCTACACAGAACTAAAAGTTTGTATGACAATCTTTGCCAGGTTTGAAGCTTGAAGACTGTAAAGTATATTCTATGATGGTAAGTGAAGTTCGTTAAGAAAGGTAATAATAATCTGGCAGCTAAAGATATGCCCCGAAGTTACTTGGGCGTGCGAAAAGCTTTTACATAAATGATATGATCTTGAACTATTTGTAGGAAATAACTTCATACCTTTGAAAGAATTAATCCAAAATTCTGCTGTTATGCAGATGAAGATCTTCCAGTGAAACTACAGATTTATAAAAACAAACAATTTTATCGAAAAGAAAAATACAAAGTAAGAAGATGAGACATTAAAAAATCAAAATCAAAAATACGAAAATTTACATTCTGGCGTTTTACGGCTCATGCTGAATAGTATTTTCATATCTGAGCAACATCAACCTGTCAAAATAAACAAAAATAAAGCATGTCTTTAAAAGGCACTAGAAACACTTATGTCCTAGATAGAGCTAACCTAAATCGTTGAAATAGTTAATAAAATCTCTTGTAGCTGTTGAATTTCAGGATGTATAGTTTCCTAAATGTTCTTGATGGCAGCTTTAAATATAACAGCAAACTGCTTGTGTCTAGGTTTCGAGTTTCTTTCGAACGAGTACCTGTGAATTAATTTCCTTTCCTGTCTAATGTATCTATCCAAGAGTACAAAGTTTTTTTATTTGACTAAAGAAATATTTTGAGGAAATCACATTTATGTGTTAAGCTTCCTACAAAGTTTCTAGTAAGATACAAAGATCTAGTATGAGTTTCCGACATATCAAATTAGCATTGTTAGGAAGACGAAATTGGGTATAACCTATTACTAAGCAATTTCCTGAATACAATTGATTTTCATTATGAATTGAAATCAATAATATAAATTTGCCTATTAATATTCTTAATTATTTGGTAGCTTAAGATTTTTCAAACGCTATATATATAATATAATACTAAGTTTTATAAAAACATATTTGACTTTTGAATTTTGCGTATTCATAAGTATGAACAGCAAGGTCTACAAATTTACGAATTCTCGAATTCCATGCATCTTGGATATAAAAATCAGAATACTTTGGCAATTTTTTACTAAAATTATTTAATTGTTGTTAAAATTACTTCATTAAGCTTAAATTTAAAAATAATTTGTCAATGATTAAAAAAACAATAATATTCCAGAGTTTTATGAATATGATTTATAACATGAAAGGTCTGTGTGATAACATCGCTATTTTAATAATTCTGGTAATTATTTAATTCTGATTTATATTCAATTCAATCAGAGTATGAATTGATTACTGAAAGATTTATTATATGAAATGAATAATTTGTAACTATTCACATATTTACTCATGATTTAATAGTTTATCTGGATAATTTTGAAATAAATCCATGAAATGTAGCATTTTGCAATAATTTGTCTCTTCTCATTTTTTCCAAATACTCAGCTATTGAGAAAATTTCTCTTCTGGCAGAGTAAAAGAGGCAATTGATGGCAATTTTTTTAGTGGTATTTAAATCCTTGTATTTTGGAAGCAGAGACTGAGCAAAAGATACCAAAACATGGCATACAGTCCTCAAAGATATCATTTCACATGGAGGACATTGCAACCACAAATTATTCTATGTGCCGAATGACCAGGATAGTTCTTTTTTGTCCGCAAGACATCTCATTTTTTGTAATGATAATAACCTTTTAATTTTAATTTTACACTAAATTAATAAGAAAAATACTGAATTGTATCATTATTAATATACTCTATATATTTACTATTATTGAGATTCTTTAAAAAATTACAAATATGGAGGTTAACTTCATTCACGAAAGGAAAACTGATATTCCTATATTCAGGGTTTTTTTATAACTATACTTATAGTTGCCATATTTATTAAAATATAATATATATTCACATAATGTCTTCAATTAGTTGTAATTGATTCCGATTCCTGATTGATTCTATTTTTGATGCTTACATAACATACACACAGATTATATATATATATATATATATATATATATATATATATATATATATATTACTATTATTAAAATTAGATTATTAAAACATCGACAGTTTAAAAAAAGTAATATTTTTTAACTAAATAATATCATGACAAAACAATTAAATTTTTATGATTTTGAATTTATTTTTATACCACGAAATTTTCAATTTTAAAAGCTTAATTTTAATTTGAGAGTTTGAGTAATTTAATAAGAGTATTGGAAATAAATATATTTATTACATTGTGCACGTAATAATTCACAACAGCTGAATTTGACATTTCCTTATTATTTGAGTAAAAAAATTAAAAATATTAGTAAGATGCATCATCGAGAAATTAAAAAATTTGATTTTAAGATATTAGAGAATAAGCTATTTTCTAAAAATATATTTCAACATTAATTTCAACTTATTGCTTTTCGATTTATTAATTTTAAATGCAGTATTAATGAAAAATTTTCGTTACTTTTAATTTTTTTTACTGTTGAAATACTGAAATTGTTTATGTTTATTCAATTAAACAAAATTTTGAGATTTGATGTAAAAGTAATTAATTTTTTTAAATTCGTTTATAAACACTTTTTTTTCCTGATAGTACTTTTTTCTATTTTTATGGAAGATTAAATATACTTTGGGAAAATATGATTGTATTTCATTATAATAGAAGGATTTTAATCATGTTTACTAAGAATATTAAGAGTTTAATATTATTTATAAGTCCTATAAAACAATATAGACAGTTCAGAAAGTGGTTTCAAAGTCTCCCTGAGTTGTACAATGCTGTGTTAAATAAATTTCAAAAGTAAAAAAATTAAAAAAATTGTTTAAGTTTTATTCATTAAAACTTATATCAATTAACACATATATTTTACTTAGATTTCGAACTAAAGCAGTATACTTGTGAAAGGAAAACTATAAAATATTTATCGGGATAAACCTAGTTTTTCCCGATAAATATTTGTATATAAATATGCCGATAAATACATGATTTTTTGTGCATTATCCTTCATATAAAATATTTTAATAATAAAAGGCATCAATTGTAAATAAATTTATTTATTATTATATAAATTTCAATAACGAAATGGAATTACCTAGCATATAGAACATGATTTCATTATATGCTAGATATTATAGTAATGATTATAATAATGTTTACTTAACCAATGATAGGGGAAATGGAATCAACACATTAAATTTTGTATTAGTATTTCAATATAGTCACTGGTCAGAAGTTTTGTACTTGGATGAAGTCGATTCAGCCTTTCATCCCTTCAGTCGATAACTAAATAACAAACATACTAATGAACTAAAACACTGGAGGCACCATACCTGGGACATATGTTTCGCACCCTAGGCTCTCAATTTCGAAAACAGATATGGGCACCGTAGGCGTTGACTCTAAGGGGCTCCGCTGCTACTTTTAATCTTTACTTTTATTACAATAATTAAAACTATAGAAATTACGAAATAGGAAATAAATTTATGCAAATCACTATTCCTTTAATATGTTTTGAGGGAAAATAATTTTCTTGAATATTAGCCCTATTTTTCCTTGTAAACCTTTGAGGATATTTCTCAGCTCTTATTGAAAATTGTAATGAAATTCAAATATATTTTTGTGCTTTTATCATAATTTTTATATATTATAACCTAAACAATATTAATACATATCTAAAAAGGAAAAGATATTTTCAATTATATATATGTATGTATAAACTTGATAAAAAATTAAGAAAATTTAATAAGTTGTAAAATAATTAATATATTTCAATTGTTGTTTATTTCAGTATGGAAACCAAGTAAGTAAATTATTATACTAAAGGGCAT